>PVIY010037598.1:0-24531 GCA_004026745.1 Myrmecophaga tridactyla | reverse complement strand
TGGCGTAGAAACAGGGACAGTCGGAACACCATCTGAAGCAGAACCAGAAGGTTCTGAGACAACAGGAACCGCTGTTGAAAGTGCAGTGCCAGGTGGAACATCCCCTGCTGAAGTCGGGGCACTGCCCACTTCAGTTGCTGCTGCAGAAACAACTGGACCCTCCGCTGGAGAGAAAGGACCAACTGAAGCCCCATCTGTAACAAGTAGCACACCTGCTCCATTAGGTGTAGAAACGGGGACAAGCGGAACACCAGCTGAAGCAGCAGGGACAACTGGACCATCAGATGGAGGATTTAGGACAAGTGGACCAACTGCTGCTGAGCCCGTGAGCACTCGTCCATCAAGTCAAAGGACTTCCACTGCATTAGGAAGAACTGTAACGACATTGTCCAGTGAATCATCCTCTGGAGAATCAGAGTCCACTGAAACATCAGTGGATGGAACCCTGCCTCCAGCACAATCAGCAGGAGGTAAAGCAACCACGGCACCATCATCTCCAGGAACAGGGACAACTGGAACCGCTGTTGAAAGTGCAGTGCCACGTGGAACATCCCCTGCTGAAGTCGGGGCACTGCCCACTTCAGCCAGTGCTGCAGAGACAACTGGACCCTCTGCTGGAGAGACAGGACCAAGTGAAGTTGCTTCTGTAGGAAGGAGCACACCTGTTCCATCTGGTGTAGAAACAGGGACAGTTGGAACACCATCTGAAGCAGAACCAGAAGGTTCTGAGACAACTGGTACCGGTGTTGAAAGTGCAGTGCCAGGTGGAACATCCCCTGCTGAATTCGCGGCACTGCCCACTTCAGCTGCTGCTCCAGAAACAACTGGACCCTCAGCTGGAGAGAAAGGACCAACTGAAGCCCCATCTGTAGCAAGTAGCACACCTGCTCCATCAGGTGTAGAAACGGGGACAAGCGGAACACCAGCTGAAGCAGTAGGGACAACTGGACCATCAGGTGTAGAACTTAGGACAACCGGGTCTACTGCTGCTGAGCCCATGAGAACTCGTCCATCCAGTCAAAGGACTTCCACTGTGTTAGGAAGAACTGGAACTACGTTGTCCAGTGAATCATCTTCTGGAGAATCAGAGTCCACTGAAACATCAGTGGATGGAACCCTGCCTCCAGCACAATCAGCAGGAGGTAAAGCAACCACGGCCCCGTCATCTCCTGGAGCAGGGACAACTGGAACCGTTGTTGAAAGCACAGTGCCACATGGAACATCCCCTGCTGAAATCGGGGCACTGTCCACTTCAGCTGGTGCTGCAGAAACAACTCGGCCTTCAGCTGGAGAGAAAAGGCTAACTGAACCTCTACCTGCAGGTAATATTGCTTTTTGGCCTTCTGCTCTTGAAACAGGTAGGACTGGAACCCCATATGTATGGCGTGGGATAAGTACACAAAATTAGGACATGTTGGGTTAATGGGTATGCAGGTTCCTGCAGTTGGGATAATTATTCCTTTAGATGAAGAGCTGTGAAAATCTAGATGACATAGAGCTGTAGAGTTTGGGAGAAGTCATTCTTCTAGTGGAAGATCTTCCATTACAGTAGAAAGACCTGGAATTACATTGTCCAGTGAGTCATCATTGGAGTGTCAGTGTGCAATGTAATGTCCTTAGGTGGAAGAGTGCCCCCAAGACAATCAGCTGTAGGTGATCGAACCAGACATCATCATCTGGAATAAGGGGGCACTGGAACAGTTGCTGAAAGTGCAATACCAAATGGAACATCCACCATGGAATTCACTGCACTGGCCACTTCAGCTTTTCTAACAGGGTCAACTAGATCATCTGTTGGAGAATTAGGGTCAACTGGAGCTGCAGCCAGAGGAAGTAGTGCACCTGGTTCAGCATGGATAAATGCAACACCGGCTGAAGGAGCAGTGACTACTAGACCATCAGATGGGCAAATATGGACAACTTGAGGATTAGCTCCCAAACTGGGGAAAACCCGTTCATCAAGTTGAGGGACTTCTACTGCATTAGGAAGACCCGGAACTACCCTGTCCAGTGAATCATCATCTGGAGTACCAGAATCTACTGCAATGTTATTAGATGGAATAATGCACCTAGGACAATCAGCTGGAGCTGTAGGAACCATGGCAGTGTCATCTGGAGGAACAGTCATGACTGGAATAATAGCTGAAAGTGAACAGCCAAGTTAGACATCTCTTGCTGAATTTGGAGTACCATCTACTTCAGCTTTAGCAGCAGAGACAAACCATCACCTGGAGAGATAGAGGAAGTCAATCTGCAGTTGGAGAAAGAAGCAAATCTGGCTTATCCGGTGTAGAACCAGGTACAACTGGAAGACTGGGTGAAGTAGCAGGGATAACTAAACCTTCAGATGGAGAAATCAGGAGTACTGCAGGATCAATTCCCGACCCAGGGAGAACCCATTCATCAAGTCAAAGAACATGGACTGCATGATGAAGGCCAGGAACAACACTGTCTATTGAATCGTCATCTGAAGAATCAGAATCCACTGAAACATCATGATGAAGTCATTCATCAAATTGAAGAACATGAACTTCACAATGAAGACTGGGATCAACAATGTCCAGTGAATGGTAATCAGGAGAATCAGAGTCTGCTGAAACTTCATTAGATGGAACAGTGCCTCCATGACAATCAGCTGGAAGTGTAGGAACTAAGGCACCATCATCTGGAGGAACAGTGACGATTGTAAGGTTGCTGAAAGTGCACAGTCAAGTGGAACATTCCTTGGCAAATCTGGGGCTCTGGCTACTTCAGTTACAGTAGCAGGGACAACTGTACCATCAGGTGGAAAGTTAGGGCCAAATGGAATTGAAGGTGGAGGAAGAAGCACACCTGGACCATCAGCTGGAGAAACAGGGACAACTGGAATACTAGCTGAAGCAGCATGGCCAACTAGAACATCAAGTGGAAGGAAAGGGCCAACTTAAACTCCATCTGCAGTAACAGTTGCTTCTTGGCCATCAGCTGTACAACTGGAGCACAATCTGTAGTGAGTGGGATAGGTACACCAACATTTGAAGCTGCAGGGACAACAGGCCCTCAGGCTGCTGCAGCTGGGAAAACTAGATCTTCAGATAGAGAGCTGAAGACAACTGGACATTCAGCTCCTGAGTCAGTGAGAATTCATTCATCAAAAAGAACTTCCACTGTACTAGGAAGACCCATAACTACACTGTCCAGTGAATCATCATCGGGAGAATCAGAATCCACTCAAATGTCATTAAATGAAACAACGTCTCCAGGACAATCACCTGGAGGTGTAGGAACCAAGTCACCATCATCTAGAGGAACAGGGACAACTGGAACAGTAGGTGAAAGTGCCTGGCCAAGTGGAACATACCCTGCTGAATTCGGGGCACAGGCTTCTTCATTTGCTGCAGGAGGAACAACTAGACTATCAGCTGGAGAGGTAGGGCCAACTATAGCTGCAGTTGGAGGGATAAGCACGCCCATCCCATCAGTGTAGTATCAGGGACAACTGGAACACTGGCTGAAGCAGCTGGGTCAACTGGAACTTTAGATAGAGAAATGAAGACAACTGGAGGATCAGCTGAATTGGTGAGAACTCATTCATCACGTCAAAAAACATGGAGTGTGGGATGTAGACCTGGAACAACACTGTCCATTGAATCATCATCTTGTGAACCAGAGTCCACTGAAACATCATTAAGTGGAACAGTGCTTCTAGGAGAATCAGCTGGGGGTGTAGGAACCATGGCCACCATCATCTGGAGGAATAGGGAGACTGGGATGATAGTTAAAAGCGCACGGCCATTGGAACATCCCCTGCTGAATTTGGGGCACAGTCTTCTTCAGCTGTTGTGGCAGGGACAACTAGACCATTAGCTGGAGAGAAAGGGGTAACTGGAATTCCACCTGCAGGAACAATCACTTTCTCTCCATCAGCTGTAGAAACAGGCACAAATGGAACTCCATCTGTAGCAGCCAGGCCAAATACAGACTCATTTGGAAACAAATGGCACAGCAGGCACTGCAGCTGGGACAAGTATACCTTCAGATGGAGTGCTGAGAAAAACTGGATGATCAGCTGCTGATCTAGGGAGGATTTGATAATCAAGTAGAAGAACATTGACTGCACAATGAAGACATGGAATGACATTTCCCAGTGAATCATCATCTGGAGAATCAGAGTCCACTGAAATGTCATTAGATGGAACAATGCCACCAGGACAATCAGCTGGAGTAATAAGAACTTCTGCACTATCATCTGGAGTAACAGGGACATCTGGAACATTAGCAGAAAGTAGCCAGTCAAATGGAACATCCCTCGGTGAAACTGGCACATTGGCTACTTCAGCTGCAGTAGCAAGCACAACCAGGCCATCAGCTGGAGAGAGAGTGCCTGCTGAAGCTTCATCTGGAAGCACAATCACATACAAGCCATTAGCTGTAGAAACTGTTAGAACTGGAATTCCAGCCCAAACATTTGGCAGAACTGCACCATCATTTGGAGATGCAGGGAGTACTGGCACCACAGTTGGTACAGCCCAGACAACACAGCCATTAATTGGAGAGATAAGGACAACTGTACTATCAGTTGGAGAGGCCAGGGGGAACTCATTCATCAAGTGGAAGAACATAGACTTCAATGTGATCAACTAGAGAAGCATGGTCCATTGGAACATCATTTGGAGGAACCATATCACCGGAACCATCTGCCATAGATGTGAATTGGTGTGAGGGATGAGCTTTCATTTTCCCTAGGGTTACATAGTCTCATATCATTTTGCATGTCTTGTCTCAGAAAGCTATCCTCACTACACTGGATATAAATTCATTTTTGTGAACAAATTAATGAGAATATCTTACTTCTCAACCATTAGTACCTCCAATCTCCTTGTCAATCCCTACCTTTTTTTCCTCCATAGTTTAACTCTTTCTCATCCCATTAATTTACTTATAATTAGTGTTTATTATGTTACATATTTTCTATCTCCCCATTCTGTAAGGAAAGCTCCATGAAGGCACCCGGCAGAGAAATATTCAAAGTTATACCTATTAGTAATACTTCTAAAGATTAAAACCATGATCCTCTCTATTCTCTCCTTTAAGTACCTCCAGAACACTAGAGGAAAGAGTGATTTAAAGTTTCATTACCCTCTTACTATATACTAAAAGGGAAACATATCCAGTACCTAATAATTAAAGTTCAGAAACTCAAATTCATTATCTTCCTTTCCTCTCTTTAAAGGAGACTTAGATAATGGAGCTAAGGTACCGACAATTCACTTAGGATTGAGAACTTCTTTCTTCTCATTGGTCGCTAGAGGAAGAGACTCAGTTGCTGACATTTTTGTTATCACATTTTCTTTGGGATGGAAATGTTGAATGGAGAACATATGTGGATTAACTTCTAATTAGAAACCTTTGAAAAGCTTATCGGCATCATAAGGAAATACATAGTTCCTTTATCTCCATCCCAGGCCATTTCCTTCTCATTATGGGTAAAGAATTAACATTTGAATTGTATCAGTTCTAGTTCTAAGTTCCAACCTGGGAGCTTCTGACAAAATTCTTGCACATAAACATTCCAATATTTAAAAGAATAAATAATGAATCCATTATTTTTAAATTTCCTTATTATACATATTTTTGTTAAGCAGTTTACTTATCTTATTCCAGTTAAGGACTAACCAAGGACCAATTAAGAATCATGTAAGTTAAAATTTTTTATCCCCACTTTTTAAACAGTAAAACTATTGTATAAAAGTTTAAATTACTTTTATCATCAAAATGGAGTCTTTTCTGGCTTAGTATTAAATGGTGAAAAAAATCTTCATTTTTGTTTTTTTTATGTACTTTTTTTCTTTTTTTCATTTTCTTTTCATTAGGAGTCACCACTGGAGCACCAGGCAGTGTGACGGGTAAGCATGGGACTTTCAGTCTTGGGCAAAATAAATCACCAGGATTAGGGTATTAGCCATTTCATTAAAATCTTGGCCTTGTGAAGACATGCAGTACACATGGAAAATGTCTTTCCTTCTGTCAGTTACAGGTCCAGGGAGTATCCTTTTCTGCCTCAAAGCCAGCGATAGGCGTGCTGTGGGTCACATTCTTCTAAGCGTCATGAAGGTGTCACCATGTTGATCTTTTTCCTTTGCTCCCCACCTCAGGCACTACCAGAGTAGCCCCTGGAAGCTCCACCTCAGGCAAATCAACAAGCTAGAAAGGACCACTACCCATGCAGGGCTCCTCAATAAGATGTGTCCCCTGGTGAACCTGCTACTTTTTTCTCAGATTCATAAAATATATTTCCTAATTGCTTTTGCTTTTCTCTTTTTCTCAGAGGCCACAACTTTCTCAGGAATAACTGGAGCCGAAACAGTTCCAGGTAAAAATTAACAGTCCATGAGTTCCTTATAGTATCCAGTTAGCTGAAATAAATCCAGGGTGATTTCTGTATTATGGAAATCTTTTTCTGATCCCCCAAATTTCAGAATGTGAGCGCTTTACCCAAATCCATGCTTACAGACAACAGAATATTTTATCTTTCTTTTCTCCTTTTCAGAAGCTAGGACCACTGTACCAGGGAACCAAGTTTCTGGTAAACAGTTGAGCATGAAAAACACATAACTATCTCCTTGATATTTATCAATATTCAGAATAAAGAGACCTCTAAGGTGCTCTCTATCCCTCCTCCTCTTTTTCTCCGTCTCTCTCCCTCTTTCTTCCTCTCTCTCTCTACTTCAGGCACCACTGGAGTATCAAACTCATGCAGATATTTTCTCATTTTCTTTTCATTTTTAAAAGAGTACCTCTTTCCCCAAAATTTAAAGAAAAATCAGGAGATGAAGTTACAAGTGTAACTGCTAAATGTGAGACAAGATTTTGTCACTTAGAGAAGGGGGATCCAAAGGTGAGTTTTTTATCAAGGTCATAGGAAAATATTAGTTCACCTCTGTAAGCAAGGAGTTGCTAAGACAAGGATCTTTTAATGTTTTAGTAGTGGAGAAAGAGGGAATTGAACTAGCTTTAGGATATGTATTAGCACACTCTAGGTGCCTTGAGACTATTGTTCATTGTGGAGGTATCTTAGGACATGCTCTTCTGAGACCAGAAAAGATTCATCGCTCATCCCATACTTACTTAGCTATCTCCAAGGAAACATCTGAAATAACCACCATTCCTAGAATTTCTGCCACAAGTCAAATAATAATAAATGAATGTTGCTTGACTGCATCTCAGAAGATAAGACAGTTTATGCAGTTACCCTCCAGCTTCTCTAGTCTCCTGCACTCAACATTTTTATTCCTCCTTTAGCAACTACACTTCCACAGGAGTAAAAATAAAAAATCTGAGAGTAAAGTGCAAGAAAACACTGGAAATAAAAACATCAAGGGTCATTTGAAGCTTTGATTATACTTGATTAAACATAAGAAATTGAGTGTGGGGGAGCAAGGATGGCGAAAAAGAAGCAGTAGAGGCCATAAAGATGGTCTTAAATTTACATTTGGAACCCAACTTTGAAGTTTAACTAATGATACCTTTCCTCTGTGGGATTTTTTTTGGTTCAGTTTCCAATAGAGTCCCCTTTCTTAAGATTTAATCATACAGTTTGAGATCTCTGAGAATGGGGTTATGAAGTATGCTACTCCTGAAATTTTTCCACTTCTTATTGCAGACTCCACATCAGTGTCAGCTGGAGTCATGACAAGTCAAAAATTCTACCACCCATGTAAAATAAAATGACCCAAATGAACTGGATTGAATTATCTATTCCACATGAAACTTTCCTTGTGCATGAATTTGTGCAATTACATATGCATAGATGTACAGATTTGATATGCACACATATTATTCTAAGACATAAAATACAATACCCATCCTTTTAGTCTCCCTTAGAAACCACTGTAGTAGGAACAAGTGATCAAGAAACTGAAAATGAGACAGGTCAGTATTAGAGAAATCTTAATTTATTTGTTACTTATTCAAATCTTATTTTTTAAAATCTTGTATCTGCTAGATCCTGTAGCAAACACCGAGGGAATAAACATCAGTAAGACACAGCCTTTGCCATCTAATGATTTTATCTTCTAGTGGAGAGATCCATAAGGCAGAGGTACAATCACTACAATGTATTTCATGCTAATCTAAAAACATGTACAGCAAAAGTCCCAGGGGATGGGGTAAGAGTAGAGTGTTAATTTTTACTAGTTGGCAATGTTGAGTGAAGGCATCATCAGGGGAATGATTGAGTTTAATATTGGTTGGGGTAGTAAGTGAATTCCTGCCAAACTGCCTTGAAAAGAAACACATGAGATCATATGGGTGAGTTCAGGAATCACCCAGATATTGACAATGACCGTACCAGGGTCAGAGAGGAAATGAGGTTGGAAAGGTATGTAGAGGAAAATTCATGAAGGACATTTGCCTGAGCTGCTATCACAAATACCACAAATTGGCTAGACTTAAATAACAGGAATTTATTGGCTCATGGTTTTGAGGTCAAAAGAAGCCCCAAATCAAGATCCTGGCAAGGATGGCTTTGTCCTGAGAATCTAATAGTGTTCTGGAGCTGGCTTCCTTAAATGCTCTGGGTTCTTTGACTTGTATTTCTGCCTTCTGTCTCATGGTGATATCCTCTCCTTTCTAGCTTCTGAGACTTCAGGTTCTCTTTATAACCAGGATTAAGAATCACTTTATTTGCTTTATTTGACCACATCTTAACTAAAAATAACATCTTTCAGAGGTCCAATTTACAACAGGTTCACACACCCACAGGAATGTGGATTGAGATTAAGAACATGTGCTTGTTGGGGTACATAATTCAGTCTGACACACATCTTATTATCTTCAAATTAAATAAGATTTTATTTGTACAGTAAATGGGACCCACTTAAGTATTTTATCCAAGTATTATATGATCAGATCTTTGTTAGAGAAATACTTTGACAGCGATGTGGAGATTAGGAAACTGTTCTTTATGGTTCTTCTTAGAAATCTCCCCAGTGAACAGATTTCCTCTTGGAATTTTGGTGAGAGATTTTCTGTTGTATTTGTAACTTCAAGTTCACTTCTCTCTCCAGTTGCTGGTTTCTGCTAATCAGCAGAGCATTCTTAATTAGGGATTAGCTAACTCTCGCACAGTAGAGTTAGAGACATTTGATCCCCAAATTCCTACATTTTAACTCATTTCTTATCTATTTTTTTCTACCTTTAAATTGTTGGGGTCCTCGTTCCTAAACCCATAGCAATTTTTAGTTCTTCTCAAATATTCTGTAGTTCCTAGGCTAGCCTTTTTCTTGGTAGGTAGATTAAAGATATTGGTATGCTTTTTAGCTGTTCTAAAATAAAATTTGCAAATTATGAATGAATGATTGAGTTGACCAAAATATGTGATGTGTGAAGGCTCAAAAAGATATATATATATTTATGATCAGCATAAAGTATTTTCTGGGGGTAGAAGTATAGTGAGATTGAAATATTCCAAAAAGACAAAAATAGGATAAAAATTCTTCAAGGACTAAAACTAGCTAATTTTTTATTCTTAGATTCCCCCCCTCTATTTGGAAACCATCCTTTTCCTGTTTGGGTATTTATTTTATTTTTTACCTATCAGAACTATCTTCCAAGAAAATCTGAAGAAAAGTTTACCTACATGTTTTCTACTTTCTCCTTATTGTTCTCACATTACCCTTCCCTTAAAATTCAAGGTCCGTGGGAAGCTTTCTCTGATGGTGGGATTTCAAAGGCCATGATAAGCATAAAGGGAAGACATAGGGGAAATATGTCTGTTTGTAAGACTAGAAGAGTAGCCAATTATTTACAGTAATAGAAGAATGTATGAGATAACTACAATTTCCTCAAAACTATTCCAATAACTTCAGAGACTAACATGAGGTTCTTTTTTTATATATAGGATGTCCAGCATCACTTCCACCACGTCCAGGTGAGAATACCTCTACTTCAGAATCACCTGGCATTAATGGTTCTTCTTATAAATTAAATTTCAGAGGCCATGCCAATGGCCTTTCACTAGCAATGAAAATGCTACAAAACTAGAAAATTTAAAGCGGATGACTTTAGCTTTCATTTGCTAAAATTGAGAACGTGGGTTGGAGCTATATTATGGGATTCTTAGAAAGCCAGAATTTTATAAGACAATATGGGACCACCAAAAGCTTTTCATCATGGGAGTGATGAGATGAGAAGTTAAGCTTTAGGAAAATTATTCTGCCTATGACATAGAGGATGGATTGGATAAGGAAGGATATGAGTCTGGGTAACCACTCCAGAAAGCTATTAAGAGATCCTAGATGAAAGAGATTAAGACTCTGAAGTAATGTTGTAGCAAGCAGAACTAGGGACAGAAAGGATTAAAGTCAGACTAAAGATACAGGATTTGACAGTAGATTGGATGCCAAATAACAGAAAGAAAGGAGTCAAAATGGCTCCTAAATTTTAAGCTTACATAATTGAAAGAAGAGTGAGATTCTTAATGGGAGTAAACCAGTGTAGAAGAGAAGCGGGTTTATGGGAAATGCTACAATCTGGTTTGTGCACATTGAGTGTGCAGTTCCCATGAATCTTCTAGGATTATATCTATGAAGTAGAGGGAAAATGGGTCCAGAACTCATGAGAGATCTGGGCTGGAGTTAGAGATTTGAGAGTCATCCACTGATGTTACAGTGGACAGTGTGGAGATGAAGGAAAGTGCCAGGAAAGGATCAGAGAGAAAATGAGACAGTAAGAAGAACTGCTGATAAAGACAGGGCAGTTTTGTCAACATATACCAAGAAAACCACAAGTATTTCAGTGTATTAGACCTGAAGAAAGGACACTATTTAGAAGGTGAGAGTTAATGTCAGTCATTGCAGAAGACTTGAATAACTTGGGTCTTCTAAGTATGAAGTCATTGGTGATGATTATGGAGGCAGACGTCAGACTGTAAAACAGTAAGTAAAATAGTAGCATTAAGATTTATTTGCCACTGTCAGAAGAAATCAAAAGTTACCCTATGCTGTGGATTGTAAAAAAAATATGGATATAAATGTATATATACTTGTTAGGGACTGTTCACATGAAGCAGGCAGGTGGGATTTATCGCCCTTAAAGCACCATCCAATCATCCATAGTTCCATGACTCTGAAATCATAGTACCAACTAAAATATTGTCTACCTGGTGGTTATCTATAAATAACAGATGGCTACATTTTACCAAATTTAATTACCATTTATCATTTCATGTTAACAGTTTGTCATGGTCCACTGGGAGAAGAGAAATCTGTAAGTATACCTTTTTTTTCTACATTAATTCAAACTTGCTCTCATTCCTATATTTGAATAAAATTCGGATTGTGATTTGTATCTGTAGCCTGGAGACAAATGGACTGCCAATTGCCACACATGCACCTGCACTGATGCAAAGGCTGTAGACTGCAAGCCCAAGAAGTGTCCTTCTCCACCCACATGCAAAACTGGAGAGAAACTTGTAAAATTAAAATCTAATGATACCTGCTGTGAAGTGGGATTCTGTGGTGCGTTTTCACAAGGCATTGTTTGAGTTGGATCTATTTATTCCTTATTTATTCATATATTCAACAGATATTTATTGTGCTACGAATGTGTCAAACATTATGCTGGGCCGTTGTGGTAGATAAAATAGAATCAGTACCTGCCCTCTTAAAACTTACTACTGGGAAGGGGGGGGGGGGACTCAGAATTAGCAGTTGTGAACATAATCAGTAGACTAAAGGGAGGCGATAGTGTTATGGAAAGAAATACTGTAATTGGTTGGCAGATATGATCTCATATTAAATTTCTGTTTGGTAAATGAAAGGGGAAAATATAATATTACTTAAGGATAAAATAATGTGCTTATTTTTCAGAACCAAGAACATGCTTATTTAACAACACTGATTATAAGGTAATGCCTTTCTACTTCAAAATATTTTTATTCATAGAATTAAATGAATAAATGCAATGCTTAGCTACACCCAGGCTCTTTCAGCTTATATTATGAAAGAATCATAAATAACAATGGAAAGGAAATTTGTTCATTTTTTCCCATATCCATTTCAAAAGGAATGTCAAATGTAACACTTACTCTGGCTGACTTCAAAGGGAGAAAATATACTTGATCACCTAACTATCCAGCAGTGTAGCTTCTGAACAAAATTACCCATGGGCTTTGCCAAATGGAGAAGACATACTTCATAACATTCAAATCAATGAACAGAGATAAACTATAAATATAACTAGAAAGATCAGATGGCCAAACTGTCAGATATCAAATAAGAAAACCCAAAGACAAGAATACCCTTATGTGGACACAGCAACACAGTATATTTAGGGCTTGATTTTCATGTTTGATTTGGAATTTTGGACAATAATGTAAAACGAAAAAGTATCAGGAAGTCATAAAAATCAAATGATTATCAAACTGATATCTAAATTGGTAAACTAAATATAAAAAAGCCTAAAATAAAATATATGTGGTGTAAATGTTAGGAAATAAGTAAAACAGACCCTATGATAGTTTTAATTTGAGTGTTTCTTCATCAAATTCAGATTTCCACCTGGGTTTCTTAATTTTCAGTTTCAAAAAGAAGTATGACTTGAAAACTTATGGCAGCTTTAAATACAAAATATGATAATGTTTAAAGAACAAAGGAAAAGTTTCACTTCTATTTAGATGTGAAATAGTTGAAATAATAAAATTTCAGTTAACTGAAAAAAAGTTAGTTTTGTGGTTTGTGGCCCTGAAATCAATACAATTTTTCAAACTGTTTGAATTTTGAATATAAATAAATTATAAAGCCACCTAGAGGGTTTTAAAAGTATGGAAACAGAAGCAAAGATAAATGTAAAACATCTTGTGGGACTTGCCTTCTGTTCCAATCTAATAAACTTACTTGTGCCAATTTTTTTCCACTTAGATTTCTTGTTTTCCCTTAAGCTTTATATATATAATATAATAATTGGTAAACTGCGTGTTCATCATAAAATAATCTTTCTCCCAAATCCTTGAGAAATATAATGTAGTAATTGTAGGTGAATCCCAATCTGAGGATTGAGAATCTTGGCACATTCTGTGTTCTCAGTGAGGAACTTTGATTTATTCATGGAAGTAGAAGACTTTTAATCTCCTTTTCTTACATATTTTTAAATCTAATGGCCAAAAGTGCCTCCTGAAATTCACTAAAATTAAAAATTTAAAGTTTTGTACCAGGTTTTACTGTTCACCTCAAAAGAAACTGAGATGAATGATTATTTTTTTTCTTCTTTATCTAATTTTCTCCCAGATCGGTGAGTCATTTGATGACCCCAGGAATCCATGTATCTCCTACTCCTGTAAAGATACTGGCTTTGTTGCAGCGGTCCAAGAGTGCCCAAAGCAGACCTGGTGTGCAGAAGTAAGTCATCTTCTTAACTAACACACAAGATTCAAATCTCATGCTAAACACAGAGCCAGGCTGCCTTTGTTCTTATTTGGAAATGTTTGGATCTGGCCAACAGAAAAGTGTCTTATAGATTCCATATCTCCTTGCTGAAACTGACTCCACCCAAAGCCACATGATTCCAGATATATCTACTTTTTATTGCTGAGTACATTTTTCATATCAAGGGTCTATTTGTGAGCTCTAGAAAACTTAATACAGTGCTATTTTAGAAGAAGTAAGTTACTAGAGAAAATATTCTGCTATTTTAAACCAAAAAAAAAAAAAAACCCACACCAACTTTTGTTTTAAATAGTTCAGGGACTCAGGTGAAGCATTATTTTCTAGAAAAATACAAATTATCTGTAAAATCATGTATATATATGTACTATTCATATTTTTTGTGTGTGTCACATTCTTCATTTCTATCCCCAAAGAATATGATGGGGTTTCAAATTAATGAACACACAAGTTTAAATTATTGTTCTTTCTGAAGCTGTAATTGATCATATGGCATAAAGTTTTATTTTAAAATGCCAGTACTACTTTTCAACATTTCTTGAGATTTTACTTTGAGACATTGATAGAGTTTGGGGTTATAATAATGTATATGTTACAGACACTGCCTATAAGAAGCTTACTATCTAATAGTAATGTCAATATTAAAATATTTTTCAATTGAAATTAGCTTCATTTTTGTGCATATCGTTAGAAATACTTTAATTTAAATAACAAGTGTTTCCTTTTCTATTCATTGTTGAAAAAAAGTTTAGTCTTCAGTATTCAGTCCCATTTCTATTATTATATTTATCACACTCCCCTCTGCTCCCTTGCTCACTGCATCTGAGATCAAAATGTTTACCACTTCCATATTGCCCCTCTGTGATATTATTTCAATAAGTTAAGAAGTGTCATATTATATATTTTTAAAATTCTGAAAAGTTCATCTTTTTTGTTTTCTCTGCAGGAAGACAGAGTCTATGATTCAAAAAAATGTTGCTATACATGTAAGTAAAATTAGGCTTCACATGTAGAGGAAGGGCAAACTATTGAAAATAATTTGTTTCTTTAAAAACAAAATGGAAAATCATTAAAAAGAAAGTCTCTTGTCTTTTAATAAGAGTATTTTAAACTATATGCATAGATGAACAATTGATTTTGTACATAATACATTATTAACGTAGTTATGCTGGTTGCAGCATGCTTCCCAGAAAATGCCAGTATGTTTTTCCTTGGGCTTAGCGTGCTTTCCTAACATCAGAAAGTTACCCTGCAAATTGATGTATTAGATCACAAGAATGTTTAGCAGTGAGAGAAAATAGACATGAAAAATAATCAGTTCCCTTCCATATTTCTCTTTATACTCCTCTCTCCCCTTTTCCCTCTTTCTCACTCTCCTCTCTTTTTCCTTTCTCTTCTTTCCTCCCTCTTTCTGCCTCTTCCTACCCTGTCTCCTCCTGAATAGTGATTATAGCAGTCATAAAAAGAAAATATTTCTCTGGGTATTAGCCAGGTGCCTTGTGCTGTGTGCTGAGATATCTAAACCCCTCAATAACAATGTTGAAGTAATAGCAACTGTTCAGGTTTACTCACATTTCTGACTCTGTTATCCACTTTGTTGTAGGTAAGAATGTTTGCAGATCTACAAATGTGAATGTGACTGTGACGTACAAAGGTTGCAAGAAACGAGCTGAGATGGCAAAATGCCTAGGGGAATGCCGAAGGACTGTCCAGTGAGTATTCTTTGATGTGTATTGTGCTTTGACTGTATGACCTTACGGAGGAAATGAACCTTTACAACATTAAATGGAGATAACGTTACATGAGAGCAATACTATTTTATCATCAGGACCTAATGAAACAAATGAAATAACATTTTAAATTGTGGATAATTATGAAGTGGCTTTCTAAAAATGCCTAACATGATACATTTGTGGCAAATGATTCACCTTCATGCAGTGATTATAGAATATTTGAGCAAGGAGGTGAAGTTTCTCTAATTGTACTCTTAAACCATCACTTGAATTTTAGATGTAACTATTCCATGTTCTTTTACATACATTTGCAGGGATAGACTAATATTATGGACAACGATAATTTGGTTTAAATTGTGTATTTAAAAAACAGATATAACTTAGATTTTTTTCACCTTAATGCTCTAATTATGAGGTCAGAAATATCCATTTTGAATTTCTTTTATTATTTCTAATAAGACATACCAATAATCACAGATCTACGTCAGCAGTTTGCCAGTGAGAGGGGCAAATGCAAGGTCTAGGAAAAGAATAAATTGATTGGAAGACTTGCTTAGTCATTTAGACAATCAATTTAGACTTTGAGTATTGATGTCAGTATATTTCAGACATTCCAAAAAATTCATTACTGAATTTTCTTTTCTTTTAGGTACAATTATGACACCTTTCAGTTGGAAAATCCATGTGTTTGCTGCAAAGAAGAAAAATCCGAGTTCAGAGAAATAGTTCTTGACTGTCCTGATGGCACTACACTTCCTTACAAATACAGGCACACCCTGACATGCACTTGCGCAAACATATGCCAAGACTCAATGAGCAAAACCACCAGTTAATGTTAATGTTACTCTTTGGTTGTAAATTCAGAGCAGGTATTTATTTTATAAGGGAGCAAAAATAATCATTTAATAATAAGAATAACTAAACACTGTATCTAGCTTAAAAATGAATTATTATGAAGCATTTTATTCCCTTGTTTACTGGATCTGAAAAATAAACACAACCTTGCAAGCAATTAATGAGCATATGTATTTATTTTGAACAATAAGACTATTCTGCAAATCAAATAAAACTGGGTCATGTCATGGCTTCCAATACTGGGGCGATAGGTAATCCAGGCTTGAATCTTTTTTAACTTCTGTCAACTGGTCATAAGCAAGCCCTTTCCAAAGCAAAAGACATAAATTGAGAGAGAGGTGGCAGCACATGGGTAGTGTCAGGTCGTGGGCATGAAGAAACCTTCTCATAGACATGATTTGTGTCTTTGAGATCTGAGTGGATCTGTATGACTTCTGATTGATAATGAATTGCTTCTGGGAATGCCTAATTTCATGGTTACATAGGTCAGTTAATGCCCCGTCCAGGATGAGGTGCTTTGGTTCATGTCACCTGTTATTACAGTATTGCCAGATACTAGTAGTAGGCTAGTATTTGCTAAAGAGAGAACTAATGCTCCAGAAGATGGTGTTGTCTTGCTCCCAAACCCCAGAAGCCCTTATTGCTTTGATCATGTTAGAACTTGTCATTGGCCTTACTAAGCTTTATTTCTCCGCTACAGTATCGTTCAGAACCCAGTGGATTAGTGCAGATCATAAGAGTTAAAAATCAGGGCAGCTTTTACTGAAACCATGATTATCCGAACTGCCTTTTTTTTAAATTCAACATCCTTCTGAAATTGGAAGTTCTTAGGTCTGCTGGTGAATGGACCTATGATAGACATCCAAATAGGACTTTTGGACTGTCTATAGCATAATTTAATTGGGACCTTTAGAAAAATACATATAATGAACCTCATCCTCTGAGCAATTCAGTAAATCAGAAACCAGGAAGCCAAATTAGAAATTGCAAAGTTCCAGGGTCCTTATTGTTCCATTTCAGTAACAGACAACTCAAAACTGCATTTTGAGTCATCACCAGAGTAAGCTTATTGTAAGCAATGTTCTGATGGATGGCCCAGATTCCCTTTCAGAAATAAAGGATTTATTTCCTCAGCTGGTGAGAGTATTGCCAGAAGATTGTCCTCAACTGTCAGCCTCCTTTGGGGATTATCTCATGTGAAAAAAGCCACGTTTCCCAATGTCATATCCCTTTTTCTGGTAAAAGGGAAGCATCAAACAGCTGATGGGGGACAGTATAAGGACTCATCCCTCTCACCTCAAGTGTTAGGAAATTTCTACAGGATTGACTGACACCTCCAAAGAGGATACATGATGCCTTGCCTTCTGCCTCTCCCCATTCCTGCTTCCTCCCTTCTCTTCCATAAATTCTGATTACAAGAGCTTTCCCTAATATACCTGCTGCAAGTTCAATCTCCATCTCAGAGTGTGTTTCCTGGGGAACTTATGCTGTGTGGCTTATGGGAATTTAATACCATTCTCTAGGGACCAACAGTTATTTGTAGATTGTAAGTCTGATAATTGGATGGGGAAGGATGCAGAAATTAGCCTTGCTGTGTGGCTTTGAAATGAGCTAAATCCTCCTCCACAACCCATATCTCTCATTCCCTGCCCCCCCATCACTTATATAATTTGAGAGACATTTTCCTATATGCCAATGACAACATTTTAGTGGTCTAAAAGACAAGAGGTGAAGGACTACGGGAAGATGATGGAGCAGGGAGTTCCAGGACACAGCTCTGCTACCAAAACAACTATTAAACAGGAAGAAACAGTCTGCAACAACTATTTTGAAACTCTAGAGGCCAGAAAAACACTGTATAGATCCTGGGAAGAGTAGAAGAAAGAGGCTGATGAGTTACATAAAGAACAGTAAATTGGGCGGGACACGGTGGCTCAGCAGGTAGAGTTCTCACCTGCCATGTTGGAGACCCGGGTTCGATTCCTGGTGCCTGCCCATACCAAAAAAAAAAAAGAACAATAAATCAGTAAATTACTCTGTATGGTAGCTGGCACCCACGCCCCATTCTCCCAGCAGGCCATCCAGGGGGCTAGTCCCTGGCTTACTCACTGGTGACAGAAAGGGACATAAAACTCCTCTTCCCCAAGACCAGGGGTGAGCATAACCGATCACTGATCATAGCTTTTGATCAGCGACATTGAATTGCTGGGGCCTGACTCTGAGAATGGCCATTGTTTCAACCCACTCCAGCCTCTGCTCTGGACAAAGGCTGGGGAAGAGGAGACTTAAAGATGGTAGATTGTCTCATGGCTGCAGGGGACAATTAGTGGAAGGAATGTTCTTTGCTAGGCAGACCAATAAAGCTCAGTTTTGGGGATCCATGGAAGAGGCTTTTGGCCCCATTCCTATTCCCCTTGCCAGGGCACAATGGAGCCCCTCCCCCCAACATGGTTTCCGGGCCCTGTGTTGGCTGAGAAATACTAACTTCAGAATTAGTATTTCTCTCCATTGTGTCTGCCTCCCAGAATTTGCCCTCCAGGCAAAAGCAGCTTGAGACAACAAAAGGAATGTAAGAAACTATAGAGGTAGACAGTCTGGGACAAAAGTTAGTCAGCTTCAAATACCTGGGAGAGAGACGTCTGTCTCCTGGAGAACAGAGGGGACAACCAAACTCCTGTAAACGGGATCTCCAAACAACTAACAAGCCAAAACCCAGGACAAGACAGAGGCCCAGAAATACAGGGAAAACCCTGTACACTGAATTCACCTTAGTCAGATCTGCCTGTTAAAAGGGCTGCAGCTCAATAAAATCTTTGCCATATCCAGCTGGTCACAAAATCATGAAACAGATATCTCAGGTAATAAATCCAAGAGTTAACATTTTAAAATATTAAAATGTACAGTGTGCAACAACAGTACAAAACAAACAAAGAAACAGGAAATGATGGCCCATCTAAAGGAATAAGATAAAAATCCAGACAACACCAATGAAGAAGATGAGAATATGGATATAACAAACAAAGCTTTTTAAAAAAATGATCTCAAAAATGTGAAAGGAGTGAAGGAAAACACAGAAAGAACTAAAGGATATCAGGAAGATAATGAATGAGCAATAATGAGAATATCAGTAAAAACACAGAAATTTTAAAAGGGAACCAAATAGGACTACTGGAGTTGAAGACCACAATAACTAAAATAAAAAATTACCAGGAAGATATCAAGAGTAGATTGGTGGGTGGGCCACGGTGGCTCAGCTGGCAGAGTTCTTGCCTGCCATGCCGGAGACCTGGGTTCGATTCCTGGTGCCTGCTCATGCAAAAGAAAAAAAGAGAGAGAGAGAGAAAAAAAAAAGAGTAGATTGGAGCTGAAAGAAGAAAGACAAGGCACTTGAAATGAGTCCAGTTGAGGAATAGAAAGAAAAAAGAATTATAAAAAGCGAAACTAGTCTATGACACTTCTGAGACACCATCAAACACACCAATATATGTATAATGAGAGCCCCTAAGGATAAAAAAGAAATGGGCAGAACGGATATTCAAATAATGATAGAGAATTTCCTAAACCTGGCAAAAGATATGAATATGCACATTCAAAAGACCCAGAGAACACCAAACAGGATAAAAAAAAAATGAAGAAATATACACCCTATCACATACTGATCATACTATTCAATGCACTCTGACAGCTGCAAGAGAAAGCAATGCGTTATGTATAAGGGAGTCCCAATTAGATTGAGTACTGATTTCTCATCTGAAACCATGGAGGCAAGAAGGAAGTGGCTTGAAATACATAAAAGTACTGAAAGAAAACAACTGCCAACTAAGAATTTTATAACTGGTGAGACTTTCTTTCAAAAGTGAAGGAGAGATTAAAGCAGTCCTAGATAAACAAAAGCTAAGGGAGTTCACCCCACTAGACTTGCCCTACAAGCAATGCTAAAGGGAGTTCTTCAGACTGAAAGGAAAGGATACTAGACAGTGTGCCCATAGCATCATAAAGAAAAAAAAAGACCTGTGGTGAAGGTAACCATTTGGGTAATTATAAATGCTAGTACTATTGTAGTGTATTATTATGAAAGATAGCAGTGGTTTGGCCGTACATCGGGAGGTAGATTGCAAAATAGCCCCAAACTCCTCCCATTTCTTTATCCACCACCTTTGCCACATGACTTCACCAATTCTCCTCCCGAGAAGTAGAGTCTCTATCTACGCTTTGAACCTGGGCTTGGATGGTGACTTGCTTTGGTGACACAAGTAGAGTCTTGAAAACACTATTCCTTTGGGGCTTGTACTGTCCTGATTCTGGAAATCCCTCCATCATCATGTCAACAGGTCCAGATTAGTAGCACGAAAGGTTAGTGAATTTGTGAAGAGATGTCCCAGCCATCCCAGCCACCCCAGGTCAGGACTCAAGCATGTAAGCAATATCATCTTACATCACCCAGCCCTAGCCAAATCAGCCTAGAACAAAAGAACCACTCATACATCCTATGCAATTTTGAAAAACAGTAAATTGATGGTTGAAACCACTACATTTTGGACTGTTTGTTCTGTAGCGAAAGCTAACTAATGCTTGGCAGTAGGTAGCAGTAGTAGTAGTGACAATGGAAAGAAGTAGCCTAGATGTAGAATATGTTTTAGAGGTAAAGCTTATAGGACTTACTAGTTTAGATTCAGAATAAGAGAAAGAAAGGAATTAAAGACAGCTCTTAGATTTTTAGTATCAGTTATTAAGATGAGTAAGTCATTTGAAGGGAAGGGGAAAATCACTTAACAGATTACCATCAAAATATAAAATGCAACAAATTTAAACAAGATTTACTCCCTCTATCATGCTTATGCAGAAACACATATTTCCCATAGAAAAATTAAAAGATAAGAGGTTGACACATAATAAAAACATAAAATCTAACAAATTGGATAAAAGCTTTGCATTTTTTCAGTTTTCACTTTAATTAGAAGTGCTAGTAAGAAACCAGATATGAGGTTTCTCATTCTAGATATATAGTCTCTCTTTAATTTTAGCTCCATTTTCTTGCAAACAATTAATTGCAAGATGATCCAATAAAAAGATAAACACCATATATTGTGACTTGGGCAAGGTAGCCAGTCACAGATGTAAGAAAGGGAGAGTAAGAGATGGGGATAAGATTCCAATTCCAGGAACATCTAGATATGATTCAGAGAATACTGAAGGTTTGACAAGTGGGAGAATTAAATCAGGAGGTCAGATTTCCTGCCTCATTCATAATGTTTAAAAAGCCTTCCCCACTTTGAGCCTGTTTAGAGACTACTAACACCAAATAACTTTATCAAAGAAGAAGAAGGAACGAAAGGGAAATTTATGCCAGAATTCACATATGAACTACTTGGCAGTCTCAACAAAAGGAAACAATAAATTTTATAGCTTTAATATAAAATTGTACTGAACATGAAAAGATACAAACTTTGTCCTAGTCCTGGAGTATGAGAAGAATTTGTTATCAGATTATTAGAGTTCAATTTCATACTATCTTTGAAAAGCAATAGACTTAAAATTGGAAATAATGCAAACATGATGAAGGAAATAATGGGTATAAATGACTACATTTACATAAATTATTCTGAGAGCTTAACAGGAATGAAAGCAACTAAAGAAAGCAGGTGAATATTCATTCTTTGCCATGCCAAATCATAATTAGAATGTGTTCATCCAGCAAATTTTAACTGAGCACTTATTATGTGTCATGATCTGTGCATAAAGTAGTAAATGAAATACACATGGTTCTTTCACTCATGAATGATTACAAGATGTAATTATAAAGGATATAAAGAGGATTCTACATTAAATATGACGAGGAAAGATCACTCTGTGGAGATGAAGTTAGAGATGGGACCTGAAAGATGAATAAGAATTGGCCACGCTAAGGGTAGTGGGAAGAACATTATAGGAAGAAGGAACAATATAGGATAAGCCCTCATGCAACAAGAGGCTTAGCTTCTTCAAGGAACAGAAAAAATGGTCTGTGAATATCAACTCAGCAAGGCAGAGAGAGCCTGAGATCAGGCAAGGGAGTAGGCAGCTGTCAAACATTTAAGGCTTTAGCTTTTATTCTAATTATAATGGAAAACATTGAAGAGTTTTAAGCAGGGAGTGGCATGGTTTTGTTTTGTTTTGTTTTAAGAACTTGGCTGCTATCTAGAGAAGGCTCTGGAAAAAGGGTAAAAGAAGAAGCACATAACTGCTAAATCTAGCATTTATATATTATGTATGCGCAAGGAAGGGAAGTTAAGTCAGATACAGCCTTTGGCTTTCGATGTATACTTTTCATATTGTGACGCAATATAGTATTCCTGAATTCACATTGCATTTACAACAGAATCAATGTTGCTTGCAGCTAAATGTGGAAACCCCAAAATTATCCAAATATGTTTGTCTTTTCTAAATTCTCAACTTGCGTCCAGCAAGTAATCACAATTTCAAGTAATCATATTTCAAGTAATCACAATCAATCTGGATTAACCATTTTTTCTGTCTTGGAAAAATGAGGAATAAAGGAAGTGGGGCATAAAGCCTGACATCCTCTCTCCAAGGACAAACCATTGTGAATGTCTTTAAGTAAAACCAAAATATTATGTATTTTCCTAGTTGTGTTTATTTTAATTATTTTATTGTCTGACTTGGACCAAATTATAATCTAGACATACTGACAAAGACTGTTTAATAGTTTATGCTATTGGGTTAACAATTCATTTTCTAAATTGGATTAGTTTGGAAAAGGGGAAAATAATCTGCAAAATAAAAGCAATTAAGATAATTAAGACAGAGACATTTTGTTAAGGGGATGGGATTTCGATGTCTAAGTGAACATAATAATTTCAACTTCAGAGTGAAGACAAAGTAGTATTAAATTCCATCCGATTTAAATCTTGAGTGATTAATAATCAACCTCTGATGCAGACAATGTAAATATCACAGAATGAATTCATTCACTTCTAGATACAGTCCAACAATCAGCACTTTTCAGTGCTTTTACTTACATGTATATATTTTCAGTTCACTAATGGAGACATTTAAAATAATTAAGACCAAGTATGGGCAAACAGGTCCATCATCTGTACATTTGAAGGACATTAGAAACTATTTTATCTACTCCCTGGATAATATAAAGAATTCTCTTGAGGAAGAGCGTGGCAGGTTAATTTATTTCCCAATGACCCAACAACTAATGCATGCATTACTACCGAAACCTTTGTTCATTGCCATGGCAGGACTAAGAAAGAGGTTTGTAACTTCAGAACTTTTTCAACATGCTCTGAAGTATTTGACATATATTTCTGCAGAGGTCTTCTCTCTTGTTACCAGAAATCTATTTTGTTTAATTAAAAACGGACAAAGCATAGACACTAATAGGAAACTAGCAAGCACCAGCAGTAATTTATAATTCAGGGTCAAGTTTAGCCACAATAGCAGTATAGGGAAAATGCCTCTCTGAATATCAAAGTTGGCATTTTAATGAGTGGAATTAGCAGGCAGTTATCATAAGCCAGACATAATTGGAGAATTAGTGTAAGGTATATCATTTCACACTTACAGTGTTATCTTTTATACCTGTTTTTTTTTTTACTGCAAGTTAATTGGCCTACTTCTTTTGATATCTGCCATTTCATGAAAAGATACTTCATACTACCTAAGCTTCTCTAGTCACAATATGTGAAGGATTAAACCAATACTCTCTTCTATCTTTTTCTACCTACTTCCTACTTACTCTAAATATGTAAGCATTCTCTGTTCTAAATAATCACAAGGAAGAGCTTGCATTTTCTTGCACATGCCTGTGTATCTCATCTCTGTATCATCATTTATTCTTTTTCTTTCCCACTTTGTCCATAAAATAAATATCAATTTACCTATTTTGTCCTGCTTGCCCACAAGCACCTCTTAAGAAATTGCTTAACTCCTGAAAAAGAAAAATCTTATATGTCATAAATTTGGATTTGGAATACTGAGGGACTATACAAAAATAGCCTCAGGTTGCACACAAACAAATACTGTGGGGGACAAAACCAGCAGTGGTCACAGGAACTGAAAGATCATATAAAAGTTCATATACAGACTTAGAAGATATAAAAGATCATAGACATAATTGGAACCATCAAGCCAAAGCCTCATACCCAAACTGAAATTATGGGAAAGCAGAAACTAAGAGTATTGAAGAAAAGAATTAAGAAGATTGTAAAGAAGCAGAAATGAGAGACAAAATTCTAGAGACAGTCAGAGAGTAAATAAATAATTAAATTTGCTTTTCTCATGATACTAGCTGTTTTGTTCTGCTGAGAGATACTGTTCTAGTTTGCTAGCTGCCGGAATGCAACACACCAGAGACGGATTGGCTTTTAATAAAAGGGGATTTATTTTGTTGGTTCTTCAGAGGAAAGGCAGCTAACTTTCCACTGAGGTTCTTTCTTATGTGGAAGGCACAGGATGGTCTCTGCTGGTCTTCTCTCCAGGCCCCTGGGTTCCAACAACTTTCCCCGGGGTAA
>PVIY010037597.1:0-24518 GCA_004026745.1 Myrmecophaga tridactyla | reverse complement strand
TTTTTTTTTTACTATTTCTGCAAAGTAAGTTGCTGTGATTTTAATTTGTATTGCATTGAATCTATAAATCAATTTGGGTAGAAATGACATTTTAACTATACTTAGTCTTCCAATTTGGGTAGATTTGATATTGTAACTATATTTAGTCTTCCTTGAATATTTGGTAGAATTCACATGTGAAGCCATGTGGTCCTGAATTTTTCTTTTTTTTTTTTGGAGCTTCTTGATGAATATTTCAATTTCTTCTCCCTCCCACCCCCCTCCTTCCCTCCCTCTCTTCCTTCTTTCCTTCCTTCTTTCCTTTCATTTTGTAATTTCTTTTAGCAATTTCTTAAAGTTTTCTGTGGCCTTGGTTAAATTTGTTTCTAAATATTTGATTCTTTGGGTTGCTATTGTAAATAGCATTTTTTGCTTGATTTTCTCCCCAGATTGCTCATTACTAGTGCATAGACGCACTATCGGTTTTTGTATGTTGATCTTGTACCCTACACATTCCTGTACTCATTTATTAACTCTAATAGTTTTGCTGTGGGTTTCTTGGAATTTTCAACATATGGTATCATGTCATCTGAAAACAGTGAAAGTTTTTCTTCTTCCTTTCCAATTTGGATGCCTTTTATTTTTTATCTTGTCTAATTTCTCCAACTGGCAATTTCAGCACAGTGTTGAATAGCAATGGTGACAGCATCCTTGTCTTTTTCCTGATCTCAGAGGGAAAGCTTTCAGTCTTTCCCCATTGAGCATGATGTTAGCTGTGGGTTTTTCATATATTCCCTTTATGAAGTTAAGGAAATTCCCTTCTATTCCTAGCCTTTGAAGTACTTTCATCAAGACAGAATGTTAAATTTTATCAAATGTCTTTTTCTTTTCTGCATCAATTGGGATGATCCTGCAGTTTTCCACTTTGATTTATTAATGTGATATATTATATTAATTGATTTTCTTGTGTTGAACCAGCCTTGCATACCTGGAATAAATCCCACTTGGTCATGGTGTATGATTCTTTTAATTATCACATAATAATGAAAAGAATTATGCAAGTATTTGCATAGTATTTTGTTGAGGAATTTTGCATCTACATTCATTAAAGAGATTGATCTGTAATTTCCTTTTCTTGTAGCATCCTTGTAGCATGGAAGATTTTGAGCAGGATTGGTACTAATTTCTTCTTGAATGTTCAGTAGAATACACACATGAAGCCATACGGTCCTGAAATTTTCTTTATTTTTTTTGGAGCTTCTTGATGAGTAATTCAATCTCTTTTCTTATGATTGGTTTGTTGAGATCATCAGCTTCTTCTTGAATCAATCAATGTTGGTTGTTCATGCTTTCCTAGGAAATTGTCCATTTCATCTATGTTGTCTAGTTGATTAGCATATAGTTTGCTTATAGTATCCTATTATTATTTTCTTTATTTCTGTGGGGTCAGTAGTTATGGCCCCTCTCCCATTTCTGATTTTATTTATTTGCATCCTCTTTATTTCCTTCTTTCTTTCTTTCTTTCAGTTTTTCTTCCTCCTTTCCTTTCCTTTCCTCTCCTCTCCTTTCCCCCTCCCTCTCTTTCTCTCTTTCTTCCTCCTTTCCTTTCCTCTCCTCTCCTTTCGTCCTATCCCTTCTTCTCTCCCTCCCTCCCTCCCACCTTCCCCGCTTTCTTTCTTGTCAGCCTAGCTAAGGGTTCATTGATTTTACTGATCTACTCAAAGTATCAACTTCTGGTTTTGTTGATTCTCTCTTTTCTTAATTTCATTTATTTTTACTCTAATCTTCCTTATTTCTTCCTTTCTGTTTGCTTTGGGGTGTTTGCTGTTCTTTTTCTTGTTCCTCTAGGTGAACAGAATCCTGTTATTGCAGCATCATTTCTTAAATTTTTGCTTGTTTGGTTTTTTGTTTGTTTTGGGGGGAAGTGCATGGGGTGGGAATTGAACCCAGGTCTTCTGCATGGCAGGTGAGAATTCTACCACTGAGCTACCCCCACAACTCCCTTGTTCTTCTTTTTTAATATAGGCATTTAGGGCAATAAATTTCCATCTCAGCACTGCCTTTGCTGCATCCATAAGCTTCAATATGTTTTGTTTTCATTTTCATTTGCTTGCAGATATTTACTGATTTCTTCCTTCACCCACTGGTTGTTTTTGAGTGCTGTTTAGCCTCCGTATATTTGTGAATTTTCTGACCTTCTACCTGTTATTGTTTTCTAACTTCATTCAATTATGATCTAAGAAAGTTTTTTTTTTGTATAATTTCATCTTTTTTAATTTACTGAGACTTGCATTGTGACCCGACATGGTCTATCCTGGAGAATGATCCATGAGCATTTGAGAAAAATGTGCATCCTACTGTTGTTGGGTGTAATATTCTCTAAAGGTCTTTTAGTTCATTTATTATGTTATTCAAAGTCTCTGTTTCCTTATGATCCTCTGTCTAGATGTTCTATGCAGTGATGAGAGCAGTGTATTGACAACACCAACTATAACTGTAAAATGTCTACTTTTCCCTTCAGTGTATCAGTGTATGCCTCATGTATTTTGAAGCACTCTGACTTCCTGCATAAATACTTATAATTTTTACATCCTGTTGATGAACTGTTCCTTTTATTAATATATAGTGTCCTTCTTTGTCTCTTATAATTGTTTCATATTTGAAGTCTAATTTGCCAGATATTAGTATAAGTACCCCCACTCTTTTCTGGCTGTTTGCATGAAATATCTTTTCCAACCTTTCACTTTCAATTTGTTCTTGTCCTTGGATCTAAGGTGAGTTTCTTGTAGACAGCATATAGATGGATCCTGTTTTTTAATCCATTCTGCCAGACTTTATCATTTGATTGTGGATTTTAATCCATTAACATTTAATGTTATTACTGTAAAGGCAGTAATTTTTTCTACCATTTTGGGGGGGTTTTATATGTCATATCTTATTTTTATTCTTTTTTTTACCCTTACTGATAGTCTTCATTTCTATACTCTTCTCCAGACCTCTCTCTCCTGTCTTTTCCTATCTGCCTGTAGTGCTTCCTTTAGTATTTCTTGTATAGCCAGTGTTTTAGTCACAAACTCTCTCAGTGTCTGTTTAAGAATAGTTTAAACTATTTTCTACCTCATTTTTAAAGGGCATTTATTCCAGATATAGAATCTTAGTTAGCAGTGTTTCTCTTTCAGAATCTTAAATATATCATACCACTGCCTTCTCAGCTCCATGGTTTCTGCTGAGAAAACCACACATAGTCTTATCAAGCTTCCCTTGTATGTGATGGTTAGCTTTTCTCTCACTGTTTTCAGAATTTTCCTTTTCTTTGACATTTGACAATCTGATTAGTGTCTTGAAATAGATTTATGCAGATCTATTCTCTTTGGGGTTTACTGTGCTTCTTTGATCTGCAATATTATGTCTTTCGTAAGAGATGGGAAATTTTCAGTGATTATTTCTCCATTTTTCTTTTTGTCCCTTTTCCCTTCTCTTCTCCTTCTAGGACAATGATAAGCCATATATCTTATGCTTCATGTTTTTGTTTAATTCCCTGAGACACTGCTCATATTTTTCCATTCTTTTCCCTATCTGTTCTTTCCTTTTTAGGAAATCCGATGTCCTCTCCTCTAGCTCATTAATTCTTTCTTCTGCCTCTTCAAATCTGTTATTGTAAATCTTCATGGTATTTTTCATCGCTTCTATTGTGCATTTCATTCCCATAAGTTCTGCCATTTTTTTTTCAAGCTTTCAAGTTCTTCTTTATGTTGCTCAATGTCTTCTTTAAATCCCTCATCTCTTTTACCCTATCTCCCCTCAACTTGTTGAATTTGATTTTTAACTTGATTTAGCATATTTGATTGAACATTAAGTAGTTGTTTTAACTCCTTTATCTCATTTGAAGTGCTAGTTTGTTCCTTTGACTGAGTCATAGCCTTGTGTTTTCTAGTGTGATTCTTACTTTTTGTTGGTGTCTTGTCCTCTGATTTCTTTGATTAGTTCTGGAGGTCATTTTCACTCTTTTACCTAGGGTTTTCTTGTTGGTTGGCTTTCTTCTGCATCTGTTTTATTTATTTATTTATTTGTTTGTTTGTTTGTTTGTTTATTTGGTGTTCAGTTCAACTTATTCTAGACCTCTAGCATAGCTTCTATTTAACTGTTCAGAATTTTTCAGCTTTTTTTGTTTTCTAGTTTTTCTTTTTTTAGGATGGTCTCCTCAGATATCATTGACCTCAATCCTATTTTCTGAACGTGACAGGTCCAGGTCTCAGAAACAGGGTATAATTAGTATTATGTTCCCCTGGGGATGAGACTCAGCAAGTTGTTAGCAATTATTGTGAGGTCTCTAGACTCTATGTTTTTCCCGTCCTTTTCAGCAGATGGTATTTGTCAGCCTGCAACTCTGCAACAGTTTAAAGTGGTGCAGTGCCTTTCATTATAAGCTGACTCTTTAGCTTCCAAGGGTGTGGTTGAAATAGAGGCTGATATAGAAGGTGGGTTTAGGGCTTCGACCCTGGGGTCAGGATTCTCTGAGGGCCACACCTCCCTTTTCTGGGGAAGATAAGACATTTAGGGAATTTACTCCTTCACTTGACTAGTTACTTTGACTCTCAGACCTATATTAACTCCACCCTTGTCTGGCACAGGGTTGACATTTGCAAATGTCTAAGGCTTTCTCTAATGAGCTACTTAGAATAGTTTTGTAAGAAATCCCTTTTCAGAACCAGCCTCCAGCCCCTAAGGTTCACCTTTCAAGAGCTGGAGTTGGTACCCGGCTCCATTTGCCTTGGGGTACAGCCTTTTTCTTGTATTCTGAACTAGGCCAACTCCGAAAGTCTTAATTTTTTGTTTTTATTTTTTCCCCCATCAGCCCCACCTCCTGTCTGCTGGGTGGAACCTCAGGATTCCTTTTCTGCTTACTCTTCATTTATCTGTGCTTGGAGATTTTATTCAGCCGACCAAACTTGTTCATTAAAACCCCAATTGGAGCTTGGCTGGACTTCCCTCCATTGCTACCAGAAAAGGCCTTTCTTTTTCCCACAGGGATGTGTTTCCAACTGAGCCTGGGTGTCAGTAGGGGAGGGGTAGCACCTCTCACTTTGGGGGCTTTACTCATAGTTCTGTGATGTGATCTCAGCCCTTCTACCCATTCCAGACTAGTGTACGATGTGCTTGGTCATGGATGTCCCCCAAAGAGTTGTTCCGGACAGTTCCTGGCTTTTTGCTAGCTGTTCTAGAGGACAAATTTAATTCCACATCTCCCTATGCTGCCATCTTCCCCTGCTGTCTCTCTATTCAAGTCTTTTAAAAATGTCCCCCAGTAACTTTTTTTGTTTTGTTTGCATGGGCAGGCATCAGGATTTCAACCCAGGTCTTTATCATGGCAGGTGAGAATTCTGCACCATTGTAGAGCCACTATTGCACCTCCCCCTCAGTAAATTTTTGAGAAAATACATTTTTATTAAATCTTTGCACACATACAATCCAACCATACTATAAAATCAATGGCTTATAATATCATCACATAATTGTGTATTCATCACCATGATCATTTTTAGAACATTTGCATCATTCCAGAAAAAGAAATAAAAAGAAAAGAGAAAAAACTCATACATTCCATACCCCTTACTCCTCCCTCTCATTGACCACTAGTATTTCAATCTACCTAATTTTTTGCCCTTTATTCCCCCTATTATTCATTTATTTTTTGTCCTTATTTTTTTACTCATCTGTCCATTCCCTGAATACAAGGGGCACCAGACACAAGGTTTTGAAAATCACACAGTATCATTGTAAAAGCTATATAGTTATAGCGTCATCTGCAAGAATCTAGACTACTAGAATACAGTTTCAGGTACTTCCTTCTAGCCACTCCAATACATCATAAATTTTAAAAGGATATTTATACAATGCATAAGAATAACCTCCAGGATAATTTCTCAGCTCTGTTTGAAATCTCTCAGCCTATGAAACTTTATTTTGTCTCATTTCTCTCTTCTACATTTTGATCAAGAAGGCTTTCTCAATTCTTTGATGCTGAGTCTCAGCTCATCCCTGGGAGTCAGGTCCCACATTGCCAAGGAGATTTAGATTCCTGGGAGTCATGTCCCATGTAGGGGGTAGGGCAGTGAGTTCACCTGCTAAATTGGCTTAGAGAGAGGGGCCACATCTGAGCAACAAAAGAAATTCTCCAGGGGTGACTCTCAGGCATAATTATCAATAGACTCAGTCTCTCCTTTGGAGGAATAAGCTGCATAGACATGAGCCCCAAGATTCAGGGAATTGAATTGGCTGTCCCCACTGCTTTTGAGAATATCAGGAATTCCTCAGATGGAAAGCTTAATATTTCCTCCTTTCTTCCCAAGTGCCCTAAGGGGGTTTTGCAAACACTTTTATTCTCTGCCCAAATTCCTCAGTAGCTTTTTAAAGCTCTCATTATATAAATATACTACTTTTCTCTTTAAATTTTTTCTTTGGTGTTTCAGTATCTAAGGCTAATTTTGTCCATATGACTTTTATTTCCATTATACTTTCTATTTGTATTTAGAAGTGCAATTTGTTTTTCTTTCAGCAGGCTCACTGAATTCTGTCATTGTGTCTAATATCTGGATAAATTATCCTTTTGAATTATTCAGGTACACAATAATAGTATCTATAACTAATGACAATGCATTCTACTTTTAAGTGTTTATGGTGTTTTTCTTTTGCTTTTTACCTTTATTAGTTCTGCCAGACAAATTACTGATAATAATAATAAAGATCATTTTTCTTCTTTTTGTTTTAATGTAAATGTTTCTATTGTTGCAGTATTCAGATGTTAGATTTTGTTAATTTTTGGATTGATGTTTCCACATGCAGATATTGATGCTAAGACTTCACATATTATGTACAAATACTTATGCATATTTATGATAGCATAATAAAGAGGTATCCCAATTCCTGTTTTAATTTTTTTTTTTTTTTGGAGATAAATGTTTTGAACATTACCTAATGGTTTTAGCCTATAAAAAGAATCATCCCCATCCCCCTTGGGCATATAAGATGGTGAATCATAACAAAACATTGCTTTATTAACTTAACCTAAGAAATCTATCTTAATAAACTCAGCACACCTTATAATTTGTTTAAGAAGCTAAAGTACATTTTTAAATCTTAAACTTCACATTTCCTTCCAAACAAATGGAGATGGATCTATTGAGCTACATCACTGGTAAGTGATGAATCAAAATTTAGAAATAATTGTGCAGCACCTTAAGCAGATCACTTTACGTAAATGCTATGAGAAGCTGAAAATGATTAATAATCCATAAAGAATATTGGGCTTCTATTTCCATTAAAAGCTGTGTCCCTCAAGCCTTGAATACTCCTTGTACAACTCTATTAATCTTGTAACTATAACAGACACAATATAAATCTTAGGTGATATGTTGTATACAACGTACATCATAAAATGAGGTTTTAAAAAATTAGCCAAATTTTAATTTACCTTTACATTTTCAAAAAGCAATGGTAAGTGCAAAAGATAATTGTTTCTTCTCATACTATGATGTAGTTTAGTGTAATGTGTTTTTAAGGTTTAGTGGCAGATGAACTCACTCTGATCCATTATATATATATATATATATATCACACTTTTCTGTCTTCTATATTATCATCCAAAAGGAAAATAGGTAAATACCAACTTTTAATAAATGGGTTCTCTAAAGCACACTGGTTATGTCGGCAATTTCAGTTTCTCTCTTTTACCCTTTCCTATTCATTCCAAGCTCTTTGATCCTACCTTATGATGCATTTGTTCACTGGTCTCTCTTGTCAGGATTTTTTTTTTAGCTATTAGGGAAGGAAAATTTTGGTGACCTAATTTATATAATGTTGAGGTTGGAGATTACTGAGTAGCTTTCAGACAGTGAAACAGAATAATTTCTGTTCACAAATCTTTTTGTATCAGCCATGGATGTGTTTCTGTTTCTACATTGTGTGTTATCTATTTATTTACTTGGCAATTGCATATGGGACAATGGTACCCTGGTGAATCAGGAGCTGCAAATGTGCTATGATTTAAATTATAAATGATGGCCCTGAATGAAGAAAGTTCAAATAGTAAAAGAACAATTATTTTAATCTACACGAACTTGTTTCATTCCCTCTTAAATACAAAGCAAGTACCAGGTACCTGGTGGTTTTTAGTTGGCATTCCATGTCAAAAGATAATTCTTCACCATGCCCTACAAAAATGTTTTTAAATGAACAATTTAAAATAAAAAAGGAAAACTGGAAACATTTAGGATAAAATACAGGATCTTTTTTTTTACTTCTTGCATAGGAAGGCATTATTAAAATAAGTATAGTATATGGTTAAAAGCCTCCTACGGCCTGAACACTTCACTGCTTCTGCTCGTATTCCAATAACGAAACCAAGAAAATGAGCACCTATGGCCAAGAACAACTTCAGCATGTCAGGGAAATATTTGACTCCTGTGATGGTTTGAAGCTGTTATGTATCCCTGAAAAGGCCATATTCTTTTAATCCATTCCTGTGGGTGCAGACCTATTGTGGGTGGGAACTTTTTTTTTTTTAATTTTTTATTAATTAAAAAAAATTACAAGAAACAAACATTCCCAACACATAACACTCAGCAATTCACAATATCATCACATAGTTGCATATTCATCATCATGATCATTTCCCAGAACATTAGCATCAATTCAGAAAAAGAAATAAAAAGACAACAGAAAAATATAACAAACAGAAAAAAAATATTTTTTTCAGGCCATACCCCTTACTGATCCCTTTCATTGATCACTAGCATTTCAAACTAAATCTATTTTAACATTTGTTCCCCCTATTATTTATTTTTATTCCATATGTTCCTCTCATCTGTTGACAAGGTAGATAAAAGGAGCATCAGACACAAGGTTTTCACAGTCACACAGTCACATTGTGAAAGCTATATCATTATACAATCATCACCAAGAAACATGGCTACTGGAACACAGCTCTACATTTTCAGGCAGTTCCCTCCAGCCTCTCAATTACATCTTGGATAACAAGGTGATATCTACTTAATGCATAAGAATAACCTCCAGGACAACCTCTTGACTCTGTTTTGATAGCATTGTTTCAATTAAGATGTGACCCACCCAATTCAAGATGGGTCTTAATCATTTACTGGAGACTTTTATGAAGATAAAAGAGAGAGAAACACCCAGAGAGCTTGGAAAAAAAAGCCTCAGGAGACACAAGCAAGGACTCACAGAAACTGAATGAGCCAGAGCCTGAAAGCAATGGAATCTGGGAGAAAAGGATCCCAGATGCTGGCCATGTGCCTTCCCATGTGACAGAGGAATTTCATATGCTATTAACCTTTCTTCTGATTAGGTATTATCCTGTTGATGCCTTAACTGGGACATTTGCCTTAGAATTTGAAATGTGTAAACTAATAAATCCCCACTGTAAAAGGCAACCCATTTCTGGTATATTGCATTCTGGCAGCTTTAGCAAACCAAATAGCTCCTATGGAATTTTGGGAGTAGGGAATGAATGTTTTTCAAAGAATTATTAAATATATTACTCTTTGCAAAGATACTAGTTGCAAGACTGGTTCTTTCGGGGTTTGTTATACAGAATTCTGGAGGGGAAGTGAACCTGATAAGATTTTTGTGCATAGATTATTTTGGGGAGATTTGGAAGAAAAAGCATGAAACCCATGCATGGGGAAGCAGAGCAAAAGGAATTTTAAAGAATGTAACGGTATTGATACATACCACAGTTTTTAGGAAAGACAAACAAGAAAAAAGTTATTTTTGAAAGAAGTTTTTGCTCGCTTTTTGGGTATGCCATTTCTCTGGACTTGGACCTTATGAACAATAGCTTTAGAATGTTACACACAGAAAAACAAGACCACTGTAATCTCGACAAGATTTTTGAAACAATTTTGCAAAGTAATAGTTTAAATATCTCACCCATTTTGCCATACAAATTCACCACCTATTCAAAACAGCTAATAATTTAGTCTATATATTTTCTAAGTTCTCTCTGGTGTATACAGACATATACAAACATATATATCTATATACTGCTATATGAGAAAGAAGCTAAGTATATATATTGCTATATATACATGTACATATGTATAAAGCATTCATTTCACTAAATTCTCCCTTATTTTTACTAGCTGAATAATATTTCACAGAATTTATTTCAAAATATATGCATTAATTTCCACTTAACATTTATGTTGCTAACATTTTTTATTTCATGCATGATGTGATATAACATTTGTATGTGTCATTGATGACTACACTATTGCTTTTTGAAGGAAAATTCCTCAAAATGGGTTTGATGGATCAAATATGTTAATTTAAAAATATTTGCTGCCATATTACCTTATAAAACAATTTTACTAATGTACACTCACTAATCATGTTTGAGATTATATGCTAAAATTGAATGTATTCAATATTTTAAGTGTTTATCAATCTGATGGAAAAATGGTATTTGGTATGTTTCATATTTGCCATGGTATGGTTGATCATCTTTGTCAGTGAAATGGATGTTGGCACTCAGCACCATTCTTTCTTTCTCCATTCTAATCTCTCCCTTTAACACTGGGCTGGAGTTCTAAGAACTACCCTTTACAGAATCCTTCACCAGAAGCATTACATGAAGACTCTCAATTAGAATCTTCAGGCAACATCTGCATGATTGGGAATTAGTAGAACTTATTCTTCCTCTATCAGTGGTAGGCAAATTCAAGGTCTGACACCAATGCCTCTGGTAGCTCTCACTACTAGTGACCTTTTACCGCAGTTTCTGGGTAACTAATGACTTCCAGATTCTCTGAAGCCTTTTAAACTCATCTAGAGTGGTGGTCTCTGATTTTTCTCATCCAGTCATTTCAATGGTTGTGCAAGTACCTACGTGGCATTTCCTGCTTGAAATGCCTAGAATGGTTTCTGTTTTTCCTTAAAGAACGCTACTGCTACAGAATTTTTCATATTGATTGCCATTAAATTTCCTCATTTGTGAAATGCTTACTCAAAATCACTGTCCATTTTATCTTATTTATTTGTGTGTGTGGGGGGTGGGGGGGTTAGTGCATGGTCCGGGAATTGAACCCGAGTCTCCCGCATGCAAGGCGAGCCTTCTACCACTGAATCACCCATGCACCCATTTTCTTGTTTTTAAGATTAATTTTAAGAATATAAACTTTTCATCCCTTCTGTGTTACTACTTTCTCTTGGCTTTTTTTAACTATGGCATTGCTCTCTTGTCCTATAGAAATTTTTAATTTTTATTTATTTAAATCAGGTAAATCAGGTATTTTTCTTTATAGCTTCTGGTTTCCTCGAATGCTTAGGAAGTCATCATTCATTCCGGTTATAAATATACTTCCCAAAATAATTTTTCATTTTGCTACTTTATTCTTTATCTTTACTCAATTTGGATTTTATTTTTGTACAGCATAAGTAGGGTTACATATTTATTTTCTTCTAAATTGATAGCCAGTGGTCCTAAACAGCTACCTCAACAGTCTTTCCTCTCCCAGTCTTTTTCGAGTATGAAAATCTTGCGTATTCTTGAATCCATTTCTGGGCCTGCTATTATATTTTCCTGATATTTCTGAGTACATTTTGTTCATATTGTATTTTGTTGATCATCATTATTTTTTAATAAAATTTATTCTTTGGTAAGGCAATTTCCTTGATAATTCTCATACATGTATTGTTTCCTATGAAATTTAGAATTATTTGTCCAGTTAAAAAATTATGTTAAGGATTATGTCACAGTGTAATTTAATTGCATTGAATGAATATAAATTATAATGACTTGATTTTTAAAAATATTATGCCTGGTACTGGGACTTACAATGTTTCTGCTTTTATTAAGGTTACACTGTGTTTTAGTTTGTTAAAGCTGCCAGAATGCAGTATACCAGAAATGGAATGGCTTTTAAAAAGGGAATTTATTAAGCTGCAAGTTTACAGTTGTAAGACTATGAAATGTCCAAACTAAGGCATCCAGGGAAAGAAACTTTGACTCGAGAAAGGGCTGATGATCTTTGGGGTCTCTCTCAGCAAAGAAGGCACAGGATGATATCTGCCAGCTCCTCTCCTGGCTTCTTGTTTCAAGAATTTCCCCAGAAGTCCTGCATCCCTAAAGGTCTGTGGCTGAATGTACTCTGTCAACTCTGTGCACTCTTTCTAAAATAGTTCTCTCTTTAAAGAATTCTCATAAGCATCCCCACCTTGAATAGGTGGAGACACACCGCCATGGAAACCACCTCATAAAAAGGCCCCACCCACAATTGGGTGGGTCATAGTTCCATGGAAACAATGTAATCAAAAAGATCCCACCCAACAGTATTGAATTAGGATTTAAGAACATGGCTTTTCTGGGGCACACAACAGTTTCAAACCAGCACACACTGTACGCCCATTACAAGTTTATAATTTTTTCCAGTAAATTATTTTTATTTTTCTTGTTAAAACAGTTGTATATTATTTAAAATATACCATCAATTAGATCTTAATACTTATTAAATATGAAATATTAATTTGTTTCATATATGTCATTGTGTTTCCTAATTAATGAGGCCAATGAGCAGTTGCTTGAAAAGTTGCCACATGCTTGTCAGTGACTGTGTCCATTTTTCAGAAACCATAATTCAATTTATCAAGAGTCTGAACCAAGAGATTCAGGTATGCCTGAAATATTTATAAACATTTTATGCTTTATGTTAAGATGCAAAATAGTTGATGTATTAAATGTTATGCAATGCAGAAATTTAAATATTGAATTATAAAGTTCTTATTTATAAGTCATAAACAATTATTACCTATCTTATTTATAAGTCATAAACAATTATTACCTATTATTACCTATATGATAACACTGACAATTTATATGTCAGTGTTATCATATAAAGTGACAAGTGTGATTTGTTTTTTCCCCATGAGATCACTAGATAGTTAATGCAATTATTGGCTAACACCACCAGAATAAACCTACATCAGCTGAAGTTAGGGAAAACATATTTAAAGTTAGAAGTAGTTATTTTTAAATAGAAGATGGCCTACTAAAGGGTATTAAGAGACTTTTGTTTGTCCTCTTCCACCTCTGTATCTCAGTATAGGCAGGTAGAGTCCATGATCTTCCAGCTATAGGGAAAGAAAACAATTTCTTCAGTAGTGTAGTATCCTATTATATAAATAAGCTTCAGGAAAAACAACAGCATGTGGAAAGCAACAGTTGTTCTCTTGAGCTGTGTTTACAACATGTGTAGAAATAAGTATGTACAACAGCAACAAAAAGGCTGGAGGAAAGAAATGTAGTAAGGAACTCATACTCAAGATAAAGTGGCATAGTATTTTTTAAAGGTAGACTGTGATAAGTTAAACATTCCATAAATGTTAAAAAAATAACTAAAATAATAAAAAGTATTATTATTTGTAAGTCAACAAAGGAAAATAAAATGGAAAAATAAAAATTATTCAATCCAAAAGAAGCAAAAGAGTGAAAAGGGAGAAAGAACAGATGGGAGAAATAGAAAATTAATGAGGCAAATAGTGACAGAATTGCAAAGAGAAATAGACAAATCCACAATTGCAAGCCGAGATTCACACCCCTCTTGTTAAACATGATAAAATAAGTGTTCTGTATTAGTGTTAGTTTGCCAGGATCCTATGATAAATACCACACTGTGGGTTGGCTTCAACAGCAAGCATTCATTGTCATGGTTTTGGAAGCTAGAAGCCCCAAATCAGCGCATCTTCAAGACTGAGCTTTCTCCTGGGAGTCTGTGGCTTTCCCGAGACTGGCTTGAGATTCCTCAGCTTTCATCTCTGCCCCCCATTGTGTGTTGATTTCTCTCTGGAGAAAGCCAGCTTTGGCTGACTTCTGGCTCCTCTCTCTGACTGACTGTATCTGAATTTCTTCTGCTTATAAAGGAGTAATATGGATTAAGTAGGGTCCACCTGATTCAGTTGGGTCACACCTTGAGTAAAAGTAGCATCTTCAAAATATCTTATTGATAAATGGGCTCACACTCACAGGAATCCAGATAAGATAAAGAAAATGTATTTGCTAGAGTACATGATTCAATCTATCACACCATACCGGCAGCACACTAAATTAGCAAGGACAGAGTAAACTTGAACAGCACCGACAACTCACTTGACCTAATAAACATATCTGATGTTCTCCCAACAATAGCAAAATAAGCATTCTTTTTACATACTGACATAATGATTTATCAAGATTAGGCCATATTCTGGACAACAGAACAAACATTCCCAGTTTAAATTGATTCACAACTTATGAAGAATATTGTCTGATTACCATGGTAATAATTGGAAATTAAAAAACAGAAAGATCTCTGGGAAACCACCAATATTTAGAAACTAAAACATATCTAAATTTCCCAGTGGTTGGAAAAGCCATCAAAAAGGGAAATTAAAAATAATTTTTATCTGAATTAATGAAACAGTATATCAAAAATTGTGGGGTGAAGTGAAAGCAGTACTTAGAAGAAATTTGTGCTGCTAAATATCTATATTACAAAGGAAGAAATACCTCAAATCAATGGCCTCCATTTCCACTTTAACAAACTAGTAGAAGAGTAGCAAATGAGACTCAAAGTAGGCAGAAGAATGGAAATAATAAAGATCGTAGTGGAAATCAATGAACTAGAAATCAGAACCAAACATTTGCTATTTGAGATGATAAATAAGATTGATAAACTTCTATTCAGATCAATAGAAGAATAAGTAGGAAAAGACATGAATTACCAATATTAGGAATAATAGAGGTGACATAAATAACCATTCTTGAAGATAGTAAAAGGATTGTAAAGAAATCTTATGAAACCATTTATACTAATCAATTGAACAACCTAGAAGAAATGAACAAATTCTTTGAAAGACCTCAGGAAGAAATACATAAATTAAATAGCATTACATCTATTTAAAAAGTGAATTTGCAGTTAAAGATCTTTTCTTGAAGAAAATTTCAGAATCAGTCAGTTTCACTTGTAAATTCTACCAAATATTCTCAAAGAAGAAATAACACTATTACACACTTGAGTAAATACCTGGGAATAAGATTGCTAGGTTGTATGATTTGTGTATATTTAATATCATAAGAAAAGCTGTTTTCAATTTTTATTACATTATATACTCCAATGTATTTATTTTAATGGATCATAAAAATATAGTGTCATATCCAAAAACTCTTTGCAAAACCCAAGATCACTCAGAAATTTTCAAGAAATGTTATAATTTTAAATTTTACAGTTAGGTCAATAATTTCATTTAGAGTTAATTGATGTATGAAGTGTAGAGGTTTAGGTCAGGTTAATTTGTTTTAATATGGATGTCCAATTGTTTTCAGCATCCTTTGTTGAAGAAATTGTGCTTTCCCCATTGAATTTCCTTTGCAGCTATGTGAAAAATCAGTGGGCTATATTTGTACGGATCTACTTCTAGGCTCTCTATTCTATTCTATTTGTCTGTGTCTCTATGCTTTCACAGATACCTCACTATTCATTTTATTTATTAGCGTAATTTTAGAGCAGTTTTGAAATCAGATGAGACCTCTAACTTGCTCTTTCTCAACATTATTTTGACTATTAGAGTTCTGTTGCCTTTCTATTTATTGTTTGGAAACATTATAAATACCTACAAAAAACATTTTGGTATTTTGATTGGGATTACATTGAATTAATAGATGAAATGGAAGAGACTTTACATTTTAGCAATGTTGTGTCTTTCAACCCATGAACATGATATATTTCTCCATTCATTTAAGTCTTTGATTTCTTTCATCAGTGTTTTGTAGTTTTCACAATATGGATCCTGTATATATTTTGTTAGATTTATTCCCAGTGCTTTCACTTTTGAAGGTGCAATTGAAATGGTATATTTTTATTAAATTTTAAGTTCCAATTGCTGAAAATTATGAATGTGATTGGCTTTAAAATATTGATCTTATATCTTCAGTCTTTTCTAAAAGTGCTGCTTATTTCTAGGAGTTGTTAGGTAAATTCTTTTCCTACTTACATAATTATATATCTGGATATTGAAGTTGTGTAGTTAAAAATGTAAGAAATAATATTATGTCTTGCAAACAATTTAGATTTTTAGAGGATAAGATTACCTTCCCAGAAAAACTAAACCAAATAATAGCATCAGATTATCTACAAAAGCAACTTAGAAAAATAGCCATGGGTGCTCAGATGGTTTAGTGGTAGAATGCTTACCTTCCATACAGGAGATCTGGGTTCAATTCCTGGACCATGTACTCTGCCACACTACTCCCCCCCCCCAAAAAAAAAAACATGAAAGATTCCACCTTGAAAAAATAGAGCAGGTTCTCAAAAATATAATCAAGATAAAGCTATCTTGATTTTCTCAAATAACTAAAGAAAATTTTAATAGTATGAAATTTAGAAAATATAAGCCAAAAAGGCAAAATGCTAATAACATTTAGAGAATAGTAATTTAGCAACCAGCAATTTCAGAGAAGATGGACATCAAGTTTCACTGAAAATAAATAAGGTTTCTGATGCAGACAGCAATGAGTCAGCACATTTGAATACAGCCTGGATAAAATTACCTCCACTTGTCTGATTTCATTTTCTCACAGCATCCTCTTGTTTACAACTTGGCGTCAGGTACTGAAGTCAGACTGCTTAAGTTCTATCAGCAGCCACACTCAGTAGTTTAGTGTATGTTTCTTAATTTCTTTGAGCTCCATTTTCCTCATTTATAAAAAGTTAATAACAGTGTGAGAATTAAATAAAATAATTCAGGAAAATATGTTGAAGTAGACATCTCATAAGGAGAGTGTAGGTTAGAGATATCTGAGTCTCTACTATTCTTACTAGTCCCCCAAACTCACACTTTTCAAGAACAATGCCAGGAAATGGAAAAGCCAAACATTAAATTTATATGGAAGGGTAAGAGACCCTGAATAGCTAAAGCCATCTTGAAAAAGAATGAAGTTGGAGGACTCATACCACCCTTTTTAAAACTTATTACAAAGCCACAGGAAAAAAAAAAAAAAACAAAACAGGTACTTTCACAAGAACAGACATATAGACCGATGAATAGAATAGAGAGCTCAGAAATAAACCCTCATATTTATAGCCAATTGATTTTTGACAAAGGGGCAAAGACCACTCAGTTGGGAAAGAATAGTCTCTTCAACAAATGGTGCTGGGAAAATTGGATCCCCATTTCCACAAATAGAAGGAGGACCCTTACCTCACACCATATACAAAATCAACTTAAAATGGATGAATGACCTAAATATAAGAGCTAGAACTATTAAACTCCTAGAAGAAAATATAGGGAAGCAGTTCAGCAATGGTTTCTTAGACTTTATAGGCAAAGCATAAGCAATAATTAAAAAAAAGAAATAGATAAATGGGACCTCATCAAAATTAAAAACTTTTTTTTCTCAAAGAACTTTATCATGAAAGTGAAATGACAACCTACACATTGGGAGAAAATATTTGGAACCCACATATCTGATAAAGGATTAATATCCAGAATATATAAAGAAATCCTTCAACTTAACAACAAAAAGACAAGCAACCCAATTTAAAAATGAGCACACATAAACAGACATCACTCCAAAGAAGAGATATGAATAGCCAGAAAGCACATAAAAAGATGCTCAGCATCATTAACCATTAAGGAATTGCAAATCAAAACCATAATAGGATAGTATTTCATACCATTAGAGTTGCTGCTATAAAACAAAACATAAAATAACAAATATTGGAGAGGATGCAGAGAAACAGGAACCCTCATTCATAGCTGCTATCAATTTGTAAAATGGTGCAGCTGCTGTGGAAGAAAGTTCATCATTTCCTCAGAAAGCTAAGCAGAGAACTACCATATAACCTGATAACCTGGCAATCCCACTACTAGGTATATATCAAAAAAAAAATTGAAAAAAGTGGCTGAAACATATTCGCACACTAATGTTCATAGCAGCATTATTCACAATGCAAATGTGGAAGCCACCCAGGTGTCCATCAACTGATGAGTGGATACATAAAATATTTCCATTTATATATATATATGATGGAATATTTTACAGCCTTAAAAAATAATGAAGTCCTGATACACATGACAACATGGATGGACTTGGAAGACATCATGTTGTGTGAAATAAGCCAGACCCAAGAGGACAAATTAAGGATACAGGGGATGGAGTTGGGGTAGGGAATGGGAAGTTAAGGCTTAAAATATTCTTATTTGGAATGATGAAATTGTTTTGGTAATGTAGCAAAGCGTTGTGAGCACAATTGAAAGCACTGAAATACATATCTTAACTGATTAAAAGGGGGAAGTATTAGATCATATATATGGTAACAGAATTAAAACTTTCAAAAATCCATGGAACTATACTACACAAGCAGTGAACTCCAAGTTAAACCATGGACTTTAAATAATAGTACAATTATAGTACAGTTATAAAAAGGTGCTATCATCAGATGTAAAAAATCTTCCACAACAATGTAAGGTATTGGTGGAGGGATGTATATAGGAATCCTGTATTTTATATATGATTTTTCTGTACATCTACAACTTCTCTAATTAGAAAAAAAAAGGATCGCTTCCAGATGAGAGAACTTCAGCAGACAGAGACTGTGGCATGTACCAAAGGAGTGGGAGCACAGGCACATGAAGCTCTAGTGTGCCTTCCACACAGGGGCATTGAGTAGTGACACTTAGCTGTCATCTCATGAGGTGGTTCAAATAACTCATAGAGGCTGTGTTGTGGACACCCACTTATTCAGAGGACATAAACCAAGAGTGGGCTCTAATAGTCCCGGAGGAAGATTTTTACCCCTTCCTCTAATGTCTCTTCCCCTTTCCCCAACCCTAGAAGGGTAGGATTTGTGAAGGCAAGAGGATTAAAAATGTTCATTTCCACTTGGTATCCAGCAAGTGCTGACAGTGGGAGAAGGTGAGCGCTGAATTACCTTTGAGATAGACTAACTGGATTGTTAATATTTGAAAATGAATGCGTGGCTATGCATCCTACTCAAGATGTCTTAAGAGACTGGAAAGGGAAAGTAAACAGAGCAATTATTGAAGAAAAATAAAACATTTTCATTTTGTACTCTACAAAAAATAGATTGTGCAAATAACAGTTTTGTTTATAACTGGGGACAGATTTTTCCTCATAGGAAACTCATTTTTTTTTCTTTTTTTGAACATTTTCATTTAAAAATATTTTATTTTCCCTTTTACCATTTTACTGAATCATTGGAAAAATATATGTAAGTTTTGGAACATAGTAATACAATTAACCTGCCCTTACCTGCTGAAATTCAAGAAGAGAAGATCACAAATATAATTTTTATCTATTAAGTGTTCTATCCTGTTGCTTACATCTATTTCATCCTTGGGGGTAATTGTGATCTTGAATTTTGTGCTTATATTTCTAGTGGTTGACAGTACCTCACCTACATGCTCTTGGCACTCACTATTCCTGTAAATGAAGATACAATCTTACTGCAAGTATTTGCAATTCTCTGCATAGGGGATTTCCCTGGAGGGCACAACACAGGCTACATGTCCCAGATAATTTGCTTAGTTACATGTTATATAGTTTATTTTACCATAAATCTGGTATCATATTTTAATATATGAATCTTGCCTTTATTCATTTAAAATTATGTTTCTAAAATTTATCTAAGTTTTCCAATGTGCCTGTAGTTCATTCATTCTACTATGATGTATACTTTTTTTGTGAATGCAATATAAAGCAACACAAGTTTCCTTGATATTGTGCTGTTGATGGACATCTGAATTGCCTCCATATTCTTTATATTTTATGAATAGTGCTGTTATGAGGATGCATATGCAATACTCTCAGGACACCTATTCAAACGTTGTATGTGAAAGTGCATGAGAATGTTCAACTTTACAAGAATATTACACTACTTTCCAAAGTGGCTGTAGCAATTTCCACTCTCCTTGGTATAAGTATTCCCAACATTTCATATTGACAGATTTCCTTGTTGATCTATAGTGTTCCCTTTATTGTAATTTAAGTTCTTATACATAAATGGGTCTGTCTCTTGACTCACTGATATAGTCTTTGGTCATTCATCTGTTATGTCACCAATTATCACGCCACTTTTATTATGCCTTGGGAGAAATCAGCATATGACTTGCAAAACAAGTTCCAGTCTTTTGTTTTTAAAGATTGGTTTAGCTACTCATTGAGCATTGTTTTTGTTTTTGTTTTTTCCAAAACAATTTTTAGAGTAAATTTACCAAGCTTCTCAAAAAAAACAACTGAAATTTTCTTTGTCATTTCCCTGAATGTTTTGGATAATTTAGAGTAATTTATAATATTGAGACATACCACCTAAGAGAATGGAATGTGTCTCTTTTATTCAGTTTAACTTCTATGTCCTTTCATTTTTAAGCTTTGTCCATAAAGGTCTTGTGTATTCTTTTAAAGTTATTATTAGAAAATTTATTGGTCTCACTACTTTTGTGAATGCTGTCCTTTTAAAATAATTTCCTAACGATTTATTTGATGATTCCTAAAATAAAAGGTCTGTTTTATCTACAAATATTGACAGTTTTGCATCTTACCTTCTAATATTTATATTATTCATTTATTTTTCTTTCTTTATAGCCTTTTCCAAAACTTCCAGCGATGGTGGATTTCTTGTCTTATTCCTGATTTTAATGGTAATGCATTAAAACTTTTTTCATTAAGTACAATTTTGCCGCAAGTTTTGGTATATAGCTTTTAACAAGTCATAAATAGTTTCTTTCTATCTTAATTTGCTAAACTCTTTTATAAAAAACACGGTTTGTCTTTCATCAAATGCTTCTCTAACCTCTATTGTGAAACTTACATAACTTTCCTCTTTGGTCTATTAATGCAGTGAATTATAATTGATAGATGAAGTTAAATATAATTTTTAATTTATAGGAGTATTCATTGCATGTGAAGAGAGAAAAATGGGAGGCCAGGAACTGCTTTCTCTCAAGAAAAGAGCTTGTCTAAAAATGATACCAGCACACAGAAGAAAGCAGAATGAAAATAAGTGATGAAAAGGCCCAGGTAATATGTATGCATGGTGGCATCAAGTGGCACATAACTCACTACTCCCTCTAAACACTCATTGGATAAAATGATTAATCCTCAGTTTGGTTTTCTTTTCTGACACAATTAGAAAATATTACTCACTAATTCAGTTGTAATTTTTTTCAAATGAATACCAATTGTCTAATGCTCTTATGAAATAGCCAGTTCTATCTTCATAAGTTGAAATGCCTCCTTTACTCTGACTTCAATTTCCAAAAACTTGATCTGTTCTTAACACAAGTCCAATTCCTGGTCTATTGCTCTATTTTTTTTTTTTTTTTTTCTTAACAGGGGCAGGTACCGGGAATCGAACCCAGGTCTCCCCCATGGCAGGCAAGAACTCTGCCACTGAGTCACCGTGGCCTGCCCTATTGTTCTATTTTTATACTATACTTTTATTTTTAAATAAATCATTGTTTTTTAATTGTATTTATTTTTGAATGGCTTAAAACCAGAATGTTTAAAACAGTATGCATTAAAATTTCTCCCCAACCATTGATCTCCAGCTATGGTATTTCTGCCTCAGAACAGCTGGCTAAATAGGCCTTTTATAGCGTCTCCCTGAAAACTCTAAGCCTTCCAAGCAAATCTATTACAAGAAAAAAACGGGTAGTGTATTATAAAAATATATCACCACCTTTTATTTGTTTGTTTAACAGTGTACTTTTGGTTTATTTCACCTCAGTATGTAAAGTACATTTTCATTACTTTTTGTAACTGCATTGTCTTCCATTGGACGATATAGACATATTTGTTTAACCAATCTTTTTTTGATGATGGTTAGATTCTTTCTTGCTTCCTTTTCTTTCTTTTTACTTTTACAAACAATTAGGAATGAATAACATTGTACATATATCATGTTGAACATGGGAATGTGTAACTATACTAAACATACTTTGTAGTGAAAATATTGAGTCAGAAGGTATGTATGTGCATTCTTAATTTTTGAGAAAATCTCAAAATTGTATTGCAGTTGTACAATTCAGGTCTTAAGTTGAAAAATATCTGCTTTTCCACATCCTTTTATGAAAATTTAGGATTTTTTCATGCATTTGGTTGAAATGTAATAACTGTAATATTGAGATATAATTAAATCATGAGAAAATGTACTCATTTAAATGTACATTATAATATGATTTGAAAAAAACATATATACCTGTGTAGCACTACCATAATTAAGATAAAAAAATTTTCCACTGGCCCAAAATATTTCCTTGAGCCTCATCAAGACATTTCTGTACTCATCATTGGCACCTGGCAGCCATTAATTTGCTTTCTGTTATTATATGTTAGATTTATGTTCATAGAGTTACATATAAATGGAATTGAGCCATTCTTTATGTACAGATTTCTTTCAGTTAACATAATGATATTGAGATTCAGTTATGTTTTTGTATATAAAAGGTTATTCCTTTTTATTTCTATGTAGTATTCTATTGACAAGTACAATTCATTTGTCAGTGAATATTGATGGATATTTGAGTTATCTCCAGTTTTTGACTATTTAAATGACATTCTATTAACTTTTGTGTACGGTTTTTATATGTATATGTGCTTTCATTTATTTTGAGGTAAATACCTAAGAGTGGAATTGGTAGGCTATATGGTAAGTATATGTGTGTTTAACTTTTAAAAAGATTGCTGAAATGATATAAATTGGATGTACCATGTAACATACCTACCAGAAATGTATGAAAATACTAGTTGCTCTACATCCTTGTAAACGATTGTATCAGACCCTAAAATTTTATCATTCCAGTGAGTATGTAATGTTCTCTCATTGCAGTTTTAGTTTTCATTTCCCTGGTAATGAATAAATCTGAGCATCTTTACATATACTTACTGACCATTCATATGTTTTCTTTTATAAGCATTATTTCAAAGAAATAATGAAAATTTAAAAATATTTATTTGTTTATTACTGAGTTTTAGGAATTTGTAATGTAGTAGAAACAAAACAAAAAGTCCTTTCAGAGCAGGACCCGCATCCTTAGGCTTGTTAATCAAAAGCTTAAGTTGGTACATGGCTCTGTGTATCTCCAGGCTCTATGTGCCTCCTTCCCATTTTTTAGGGTCTAGCCCTTTTTTAGTATTTTGTGCTGTCTGACTCAGAAAAGCCTCATTTTTTGCCCTGTCATCTCTGCCCCCCTCTGCTGGAGTAAAAACCCCTAGTATCTTTAGCACTTTTCATTCCAGGTTTATCTGTGCTGGGAGCCTATTTTCAGTAGTCAGAATTTGTTAATTCTGCAATTGGAGCTTGGTTGAGCTAAGCTAGGAATAGTCTGTTTTCTTTCCCCTCAGGGAGTCAGCCTGCTGGGCTTGTGGGGGAGTGGTGCTGTCTTCCTAGGCTTGGGGGACTTGGTTCTGTGTGGGGTCTCGGCCAGTCCAGCTTGTCCAGACTGGTGCACACAATGTGTCTGGTTACTGTTGTAGTCCCAACAGTTGTTCTGTATCGTTCCTGGCTATTTACTAGCTGCTCTGGAGGATGAAATAAATTCCACAACCTCACTAAGCTGCCATCTTGCCTCAGCCTTTCTTTTTAAGTCAAGCTTTCTCTCTCTGGATACCTTAATTTGAATATTTTTATAGCCTTAAAACTATAAATTTCTAACTTAATACATTCCCTTTATAAAAGCCAACCCATTTCAGGTATATTGCATTCCAGCAGCATTAGCAAATCAAGATACAAATCTTAGAGGGAAAGCTTTCATTCTTTCATCATTATGTAGAATGCTAGCTGTGGGCTTTTCTGAATGCACTTTATCATGTTGAGGAAGTTTCATTCCATTCCTAGTGTGATAAGTGTTTTTATCAAGAAAGGGTGCTGTTATTTTGTTTGATTCTTTTTCTAGATTGATTGAGATGATCATGCGCTTTTTTTTTTCTTTATTCTCTTTATTAGGCTAGTTGATTTCTTATGTTTAACCAACATTGCATATCAGGAATAAATTCCACTGGAAAATGTTTGCTTTAGTTCTTCAATGATGCCAGAATGCAATATACAAGAAATGGTATATTGTTTGCTAGTATTTTGTTGAGGATTTGCACCTATATTCATAAGAGACATTGATCTGTAGTTTTCTGTTCATGTGTTATCTTTATCCTGCTTTGGTTTGAGAGTGACGTTGACCTTGTAGAATGAGTTCAGAAGTGTTCCCGTCTCTTTAGTTTTTGGAAGACTTTGGGCAAAATTGGACTTAATTCTTCTTGGAATAATTGGTAGAATTCCCTGTGAAGACTTCTGCTCCTGGGCTTTTCTTTTTGGGGAAGTTTTTAAATTAGTAATTCCATCTCCTTACTAGTAATTGTTTAGTTGAGATCTTCATTTTTTCTTGAGTCAACTCAGGTTGTTTTGTGTTTTTCTAAAAATTTTCACTTTTCATCTAGGATATCTAATCTATTGTCATAAATAATATTATATTAT
>PVIY010037596.1:0-24530 GCA_004026745.1 Myrmecophaga tridactyla | reverse complement strand
ATTATCCCTAGCATTTCAAACTAAATTTATTTTTTCATTTGTTCCCCCTATTATTTATTTTTATTCCATATGTTCTACTCTTTTGTTGATATAGTAGCTGAAAGGAGCATCAGACACAAGGTTTCCACATTCGTAGAGTCTCATTGTGAAAGCTATATCATTGTTCAGTCATCATCAAGAAACATGGCTACTGGAACACTTGAGTTAATTTTTGTATGTGGTGTGAGGTATGAAACGTTTTTAATTTTGATGAAGTCCAGTAACAATTTTTTCTTTTATGGGTAGAGCCTGCCCCAGGGTTGCAAAGATATTTTTCTGTGTTTTTTAGAGAAAAGTTAATGGTTTTAGTCTTTAAATTAAGGTCTAGAATCCATATCAAACTAATTGTTATATATGGTGTGAAGTATGGTTAAGGTTCATTCCCCCCCCCCATTTGTTTATCCATCATTCGTTGAAAAAAAACTTTCTTTTTCCCATTGAATTGCTTTGGTGTACACTGATAGTATTTTTACAAGACAAACTGCCATTAAAAATCTGCTTTGGACCGATACCCTCTCTTTTGGGGATTCATTCATCAAAAGCACTTTCTGAGAACCTACAGTATGCCAGGCATGTGTTAGGAACAAGGGGTACAAAGGTAAATAAGGCACAGTTGCTGCCCTCAGGGAGCTTACATCCAGGAGAAGCAGCAGTCATATAAATGAATATGTGTAGAGATGTAGCAAATGCTGTTATATAAATCATGTTCAATAAGGTGGTGGCACAGAGGAGGAGAGAGAGATCAGCTCCTCTTGGGAATGTCAGGGGAAGCATCTCAGAGAAAGAGATGTTTAAGTTGGTGTTGAAAGATGAGGCAAATTTAACAGGCATTCGCGGTAAGATGTGGAGAGGAAAGGAGAGTACTCCAAGCAGAGGAACTGGGATGTGAGAAAACCTAGAAAATTTAGGGGCTTTTGAAGTAGGTATTGGATATGTTGGTGCTTGAGGGGAAAATCTGGACTGGGGTTCCTAAGTAATTTTCTTCTCTTGACAAGAGGGTAAATATAGCCACAGCATGCAGCATGTTCCTTCTGCTGGTAGGGATTTTTTAATTGGATATTTTGGAGGAGGCTCTCTGACTACAGAGGTGTCCATTTCTTTCTAATCTAGGACAGCTCTCTTTACCTCTATATTAAATGTCAATTTACTACAATTTTGGCCCAGATGTAAGTGAAAAAAGGACAGGAACTCACCACTTCATTGATGGCTTTGATTAGAAAAAGACTTTCTTTATAATAATAAAACAGTCTAATGATACCTGAAATAGAAACATAAATGAGAATGTAAAACAGACAAGTGAACCAAAGGGGAAAGGGAATTTGTATTTGGCTCTGAAGATATCCACAAGCTCATCCATTCTTAGGCCCCCTTCCTGGTCCCTCTACTACCCATACCAAGCTTGGTCTCCTTGCCTTCCTTTACCCCTCACTTGTAATGTCCAAGTAGTTCTTCCTCCTGGATCTACCTCTCAGCCCACCTGTCCCTACCCTCCTCTCCTTGAAGCCTCTTGTAAGCATCCGCCCACACCCGGCCCCATCTTGATGAATAGCTACCTGTTCTGGTACATCATCCCATACTGTCTTGCATTGTTAACCCACTGTTCCTGTGAGTAGATTTTATTCCTCTAGTGAGATTAGAGAATTTTTGAGGAAAAGGATATCTTATCCTTCTCAGTGCCTTCCTTCCCATTCCCACAACAAATTCCTCAGGCAATTAATTTTGTTGAATTAATCAGTAATTCTGCCACCTTAGTTCCCATTTAACCTAAGGACTCCAGTATATTATCATCCACCATGACTTCTTACCTCTTTCTTTAGGGGCCTCCTAGATACTCATAACCTGACCGATACCATAACGGTCAGGCATTGGGACCACCAAGGGTGATGGTCTAACTCAACCCAATAAATATTTGTGGGACGGCTGCTCCATGTCCATGCTCCAGTCTCTGTCTTCAATTTCATCATATTGTGGATTACACATACACGTATCCAACTACAAATAATGCAGTGTGATACATACGATCCTATCTTCAGACCAAATGCCTCTCAAGTATCAGTACTTCCACAGATATTGTCTAAGGTCCTCAAATCTGTTCAAGTTCAAAATGGAACTTTTCAATTCACAGAGCCCCGAAACCATATTCTCCTACAATTGTGACGAAGGAATGGCATCATCACCTACCCAGTTGTCTAAGGCAGAAAGGAGGAGTTATTTTTCTTCACTGCCCCCCTACATACCTCTCCATCAATTACCAAGTTTTTCCATTACATTTTCCTTTTCATTTTTTAAACTTTTCATTTTGAATGAATTTTGGCCTACAGAAAAGTAGGTTTAAAAAGTACCAAGATTCCCTTTACAGCCCTCACCCATGTCTCCTAGTGTTAACATCTTAATGGTACAATTTTCCTTTTCATTTCAACTGCCCAGGCCTTGTAATTTCTCTTCTTGATGAATGTGATAGCTCTTTTTGGTCTCCCATGCCTTTCATTTTGATTTTTTCAATCTTCCTCCAGGGTGCCCTTCTAAAATACCCATCTGGTCCCATCACTCTCCTACACAAAGTTCCTCAGTATGGCTATGTTGGCTGTGCAGAACCTGCTGCTTAGGGAAGTGCTTGCTTTTGTGGATGATTTCAAAGGTAGCAGACGCTTTCTCCTCTGCTTGCCCCAGTGTCAACAGTCGCCTCCCTGACTTCTGGGCCAATTCTGATACTTGCCTTCTCATCCCCATCAAGGGGAAGCTCCCTATGTCTAGTGTCTGGGTCACCTAAACACAAAGACAGGCTACCAGAATATAGAAAGGAAGTCAGCTGTCCATCTTAAGTCACTCCTTTTGGTCAACTTGACATTGCAGTGTTTGGGGAGCTCTTCTCTGTTCTGGGCCACACTCGGTTCCACCATAAGGCACCTTCTGCACCCACAATGTTCTGTCTGTGATGCTCTCCTAGAATTCTAGGGCAACCAACAGCAACAGCTCACCTGTCCAGCACAGTGTCCATAGTTCTCTATACTGTTCTTGAGGGCCTGGTTCATCCTTAGCCAAGGGAGGAAAGCCAGCCCTAGTTTGCATGAATGGCAGGATTGCTGAGTGCCAGGAAGGGGTGGTCTTCCACGCCACAATGCTTGGTTTGAATCAGCTGGTGCCACTTGCTTTCTGTGTTATCTCAAGTAAATCATTGAACCTGTGGCCTCAGTTGTCTCTTCTGAACAATGGGATAATAACCCCCTGCTGGGGTGTTATCAGGATTAAATGGGCTAATGTATGTGAACTGTTAGAACAGTGCCTGGCATTGTGCACTTGCTCCACAGGTATTAATTGCTACTACAGGAGGAGGGATCTCATCAGGCCCAGCCCCACCCATTCCCAGAAAGGAGATTAAATCAAATAATAGCCTATAGTCCTTTTCTTCTCCAGAACCTCACAGGTAAATTTAGGCTAAGAAACTGAAGAATAAATACCCATTTCATCCAGAGAAGCAATGAGTACTTCACTCCCTAAGTCTGTGGCCCAGATGGAAGTGACATCGACTTTAAGTTTCTCCCAAGCACCTATTTGTTTAGCATTGTACACATTATAGATGGAGAATCCATTGGCTTCTCCAATAAACACATAGTCTTGAGAAACAGCCATACACTTTGGCATATTGTTGAGCTGGGAAGACAAAAACAAAGCAAAAAGGAAAGATTTTTAGCTGTCATTGTCTTTAAATAAGAGAAGTTAATTTTTCAAAGAGGGATAAGGGCCCTTCCAGATAAAAAATCATCCCCAAACACAATGCTCTTCGAAATCTCTGGCCCAAGCATCAAGAAATTTATTACATTCTACTTTTAGGGGAAAGAGGCCAGAGAAAATGAAGTTGAGAATATGTGAAAGATTTTTCAGTAATAATTGCTGAATAGAATCTTCTATATATTCTTCAATTAAACAGAACACCCTATTTCCCCAGACAATTACCAGGTCCATTTTAATCAACAATTGTCTGCCTAAAAACTTTCAAAAATGCACGTGACTTATTGAATGGCAAGGATTCCTTCTCTGGATCAGGTGTTTTCATTTATTAACCCCCAACTGAAAATCAAGGCCCCCTGGGTTCAGCTGCCTGCTCCATACCTTGCTTTCTACAAGAGGCGGGTAGATGGTGGGTTGGATCCGGCTGCGCTCGGCTTCCCTGGCTGCCTCTCTCTCCTCAATAACTTCCCATGACCAGTCAAACAGGAGGTTCACCAGCTTGTTGATCATTCGGTAAGGCTGTGGCAGGGAATCCAGCTCCTGATCAGGATCCTTGAGGACATAATCCTCTTTGTCATCCTTAGACCAGTCCTTCTCTGATGGGGATGGCACCTCCAGGGGTCCCTTTCGTGTATGAACAGGCAGCCTCATCTTCTGGATCCGACTTCCTTTCAGGCACGACATCACAGAAGTGGCAGTGGGAACTTCTATGAAACTCTGAAAAGCTGATAAAGGAAGTAAGCAAAGGCACTTTGAGAAAAAGAAGACAGCACACCATCCTCTCCAGCACAATAACCTATGAGGATCATTTATTCACTTTCCTTATTTATCACAGGGTAATTGCCACATTACTACAATATGCTCATCATGTAATAAGGATGTCAGCAGAGGCAGGTGTTGGTTATGCACATCTTCCCTGCCAACCCAAAATGGTGTGTGCCATGGCGGAAGGAGAGAAATTTAACATTTGGTTGCCTTTCTTCAACGCTCTCTCACCCTCATTAGAGAGTAGCTATCATCCTGTCCCAACTAATCCTCTCTCCTACAATTTATGCCTCCTCTTGTTTCTCCATCTCTGCAAATGGCTGTGCTCAAACCAAGCCAGGAAGTCAGCCACAACTCTCCCACCTTTCTTTCCCTCCACTCCCAACCAGGTCCCAGTTCAGGCACTTCTAATCCTTGCTGTCTAATTTGTTTCCTTCTCTCTATTTGCACTGCTACCACCCAGTTCTGCAAGCACAGTGCTAGGGCCTAGGAGATTTTTCAAAGGCCTTCAGAAATGTTTGAGACAAAACAAACAAACAAACAAAAATCCACGATGACCCCACAAAATCAAAAGAATTAAACATTGACAAAAATTTTGCAATTCATTAACTCCACTCTATATATAAAGTCTATGATAAAAGATAACCATCTGTACTTCAGAAAACTCAAAATTGGACCCATTATAAAAAGACTTTCAAAATGTTGCAGTAAAACATGAACTACAGTTAGTATAATTACAATAATATTCTTTCATCAATTGTAACAAATGTACCACACTAATGCATAGTGTTACTAATATAGGGGTTATGTGAGAATTCTTTATTTTCTGTGTGAATTTTCTATAGACCTACAACATCTCTAACTTTTTATTCTAAGTTACATAAAAAAAAAAGGCATTTAATGCAGACCATGGGGTACCTTTTCAGATGCTTAATAGGTAATGGGATGCAGCCTTGCGTTATAAGTGCCCAAGGGGCCCATGAAGGTTTTATAAAGGCCCTGCTACCTCATCTTTTCTCACCTGGATGACCACCAAGCCCCCACCTGGGCTCTGGGGCTTCAGCCCCATCCATCATTTCTCCAAACAGGGGCCTGAGTGACTCTTCTGACTCGGTTCTACTTCTCCATGCCCCTGTTGTTGACAGGGCGCCTTTTAGAATCCTCAGCTGGCATCTGAGATCCTCAATGATGGGACCCTGCTCCCCCAGCCTCCCCTGCAGGCGGCCTGTTCTAGTTTGCTAGCTGCAGGAATGCAATACACCAGAAACAGAATGGCTTTTAACAAGGGGAATTTAATAAGTTGCTAGTTTACAGTTCTAAGGCCAAGAAAATGTCCCAATCAAAACAAGTCTATAGAAATATCCAATCTAAGGCATCCGGGGAAAGATACCTTCGCTCAAGAAGGCCGACGACATTCAGTATTCCTCTCTCAGCTGGAAGGGCACACGTGGGCACAGGGCGGCGTCTGCTGGCTTTCTCGTGGCTCTATCAAAAAAGGACTCTCTCCAAAATGTTTCCTCTTTTAAAGGATTCCAGCAAGCAACTCCACCTTCAGTGGGTGGAGACACACCTCCATGGAAATCATCTAATCAAAAGTTACCACCCACAATTGGGTGGGTCACATCTTCATGGAAACAATCAAAATGTTCCCACCCAGCAAAACTGAATGAGGATCAAAGGGCATGGCTTTTCTGGGGTCCACCACAGATTCAGACCAGCACACGGCCCCTCCCTCCTCTCCTGCCTCAGTCTTGCTGAACTGGCAGATCCTGCCAGTCATTCTCCTGCTCTGCCAGATTCCCACTTCCATCCCCACCCTCACCCCAGCCCCTTCAGTCTATTCTTAATCCATAGCCACAGTGCTCCTATTAAAAGCAAATCATTTCACTCTCCACCCAAAACTAAGACTAATAAAAGAAAAGAAAAATTGCATGTGTGAAACAACAGTTTCCAGGCCACTGGCATGAGGCAGCCAAGGACAGTAGTTTCTTGAGAGAAATGAACAGGGCAAGCCCTCCAGTTGCCCGAGCTTGCTGTCTTGAGAGAATTCCCAGACGGTGGCACAGGCAGGGCAAACCAGATGGGGCCTGGTGAACTCCCTGAATCGACGAGGCTGAGTTGAGAATCCAGAGACCAAGGCAGCTTGAGTTTGCACGGCAGGGGCCCAGAGAAGACAGCGCTGCACACAGAGAAAATCTGAAGCTCTGTAGAGCATCCCCTCGGGTCCTGGGCAGAGTACTGAGTGTGGGAGTCGAGGAACTCCTGAGGCAGGGAAAGAACCATCGGAAGTAATTTGCAGGAAGAGTAACCTATGCTCACACAGGCCCAGGAATAACACCTGTTCCCACCAGCCAAACTGGAAAACGTCATGGTTCATGGACACTGGGTACAGGGTGCAGAAGACCCTTACCTCAGGAGTGGGAAAAATTAGCTCAATAATAAACATTACTCTGGTAGTGCCTAACAAATCCTAGAAGTTAGGAGATCAAACTGTTTCTAAATAACTTAATTGCATCCCAGAACAAAGCTCAAGGATGTTTCTAGGAATACAAAAATATCCAGCATCCAATGGGGTAAAATTCACAATGCCTGGGATCCAGACAAAATTAGCCAGTACATAAAAAGGTAAAAACAAAACAAAACAAGCTGTAATAGAGAGGAAAATTTATAAATTGAAACTAACCCAGAACTAATATAGATATTAGAATTAGCAGATAAAGATGCACATAGGTTAAAACTAAAAAGGTGGAAATAGATATCCCATGTTAGCTCATTTTTAAAAACCTGGACTGGCCATAATAATATCAGACATAGATAGATTTTAGAGCAAAGAATATTTCCTAGAATAAAGAAGTTCCTTTCATAATGATAAAGGGGTCAATTCATCAAGAAAGCATAACAGTCTAAACATTTATGCATTTAATGACAGAGCTTCAAGATACACGAAGCAAAATTCATAGAAGTAAAAGGAGAAATACACAAATCCACAATTATAGTCAGAGATTTCAATATCCTCTCAGGCCAAAAATCAGCAAAGATAAAGAAAATTTGAACAACACTATTATATTAGTTAGGGTTCTCTAGAGAAACAGAATTAACAGGGAACATTCGCAAATATAAAATTTATAAAAGTGTCTCACATGACCATGGGAACGCAGAGTCCAAAATCCACAGGGCAGGCTGTGAAGCCGACAATTCCGATGGAGGGTCTGGACGAACTCCACAGGACAGGCTCGCCAGCCGAAGCAGGAAGAGCCTGTCTCTTCTGAATCCTCCTTAAAAGGCTTCCAGTGATTAGATTAAGCATCACCCATTGCAGAAGACATTCTCCTTTGCCTGATTACAAATGGAATCAGCTGTGGATGCAGCTGACATGCTCACGATTTGATTCTATGAAATGTCCTCATCGCAACACACAGGCCAACACTTGCCCAACCAGACAAACAGGTACCACACTTGGCCAAGTTGACACATGAACCTGACCAGGACAGTCCACTCCTTGGCAACTTGGCAGCTATATGTATCAACTTAAGCCATACCTAATTTCTAAATAAAAAACAATAAAACACACATTTTTTCTTTCACCTAACAATACTCAACTGTCCTGCATATAACTGGAAACACATTAAATCTCTCCAGAATAGGGTGTAAATCCTTGGGTAATATTCATGCTCAAACTTGATATCTTACAACTTAAATAGTATAACATGAACAAAACAGCATTACAGTCCTCGTTTCTGTAACTGATCATGTGGTCAAAGCTCATATTTATCACTTCCTTCTTCCACTACCCATTCCATGTTCCCTTTGTCCTCAGCAAGCACTTCGGCTGGCTGTGGTTCTTTGCCTGGTGGGGTAACACAAACCTTCATTCCTGAAGTTTCAGAGCCATTGGTAGTCCTGCCTGGATTGGGTTGTTGCAGTTTTCCATTGATTTTAATCACAGGGCATGGTAGTACTAAAGATGCCCTAGGGGATCTTCTATATTCCAAGAAAACACTTTTTTACACTTTTTTTCCCCCCGATAGTCAGGGTCAATCACCCCAGACAATAATGTAATACCCTTCTTGGCTTGTTGATCCAGTGGCATAAGTAGCCCAAAGTGACCAGGTGGCTGTCTTAAATTCCAGTCCAATGGAATAATTTTTGTTTCTCCTGGTAGAAGCACTCCCTGTTTTGGACCTAAAACCTGTAGACCAGCAGAGCTCAGGGTCGCAGGGACAGGAAGCAAAAATTTTCCTAGTGGATCACTAGGGGTAATAGTGAGTGGTACCACTTCCATTTCTGCCCCTTGGTTCCTGGACCCATGGATCCTGGCTATGGGAGAAACAGCACCATACAGTGCATGTTGATTCAGAGCATATACAGCTTCCTGGAGAACATTACCCTCATCTTTCAAGGTATTGTCACCAAGTTGGCACCGTAATTGAGTTTTCAAAAGGCCATTCCACCATTCTATCAATCCAGCTGCTTCTGGATGATGGGGAACATGGTAAGAGCAGAGAATTCCATGAGCATGTGCTCATTCCCGCACTTCATTTGCTGTGACGTGTGTTCCTTGATCCGAAGCAATGATATGTGGAATACCATGGCGATGAATAAGGCATTCTGTAAGCCCACGGATGGTAGTTTTGGCAGAAGCATTGCGTGCAGGGAAAGCAAACCCATATCCAGAGTATGTGTCTATTCCAGTTAGAACAAATTGCTGCCCCTTCCATGAAGGGAGTGGACCAATGTAATCAACCTGCCACCATGTAGCTGGCTGGTCACCTCAGGGAATGGTGCCATATTGGGGCTGAGTGTAAGTCTCTGCTGCTGGCAGATTGGGCACTCAGCAGTGGCTGTAGCCAAGTCAGCCTCGGTGAGTGGAAGTCCATGTTGCTGAGCCCATGCATAACCTCCATCCCTACCACCATGACCACTTTGTTCATGAGCCCATTGGGCAATAACAGGAGTTGCTGGTGAAAGAGGCTGACTGGTATCCACAGAACGGGTCATCTTATCCACTTGATTATTAAAACCTTCCTCTGCTGAAGTCACCCTCTGGTGTGCATTCACATGGAACACAAATACGTTCATGTTTTAGCCCACTCAGAAAGATCTATCCACATACTTCTTCCCCAGACTTCTTTGTCACCAATTTTCCAATTATGGTCTTTCCAAGTCCCTGATCATCCAGTCAAACCACTAGCAACAGTCTGTGAGTCAGTATACAAATGCACCTCTGGCCAGTTTTCCTTCCAAGCAAAATGAACAACCAGGTGCACTGCTTGAAGTTCTGCCCACTGGAGGATTTCCCCTCAGCACTGTTCTTTAAGGACACCCCAGAAAGGTGTTGTAGTGCTGCAGCTGTCCACTTTTGGGTGGTACCTGCACATCGTGCTGAACCATCTGTAAACCAGGCCCGACTTTTCTCTTCCTCAGTCAGTTCACTGTAAGGAACTCCCCAAGAGGCCATAGCTCTGGTCTGGGAAAGAGAAGGTAATGTGGCAGGAGTGGAGACCATGGGCATTTGGGCCACTTGTGCCTTCAGGACCTGCTCTGGCCCTAAACTGTATATATCATTTCCATTTTACAATAGAGTGCTGCTGTGCACGCCCAACTTTATGGCTTGGTGGGTCAGACAATACCCAGCTCATGATAGGCAACTCAGGTCTCATGGTAACTTGGTGGCCCATGGTTAAGCGTTCAGTCTCTACTAAGGCCCAGTAGCAGTCCAAAAGCTGTTTCTCAAAAGGAGCGTAGTTATCTGCAGCAGATGGTAAGGCTTTGCTCCAAAATCCTAAGGGTCTGTGTTGTGATTCTCTTATAAGGGCCTGCCAAAGGCTCCAGACAGCATCTCTATTTGCCACTGACACTTCCAGAACCATTGGATCTGCTGGATCATACGGCCCAAGTGGCAGAGCAGCTTGTACAGCAGCCTGGACCTATCGCAGAGCCTCCTCTTGTTCAGGTCCCCATTTAAAATTAGCAGCTTTTCTGGTCACTCAATAAATGGGCCAGAGTAGCACACCCAAATGAGGAATATGTTGTCAGGAAAATCCAAAAGACCAACTAGGTGTTGTGCTTCTTTTTGGTCATAGGAGGGGCCAGATGCAGCAACTTATCCTTCACCTTAGAAGGGATATCTTGACATGCTCCACACCACTGGACATCCAGAAATTTCACTGAGGTGGAAGGCCCCTGTATTTTTGTTGGATTTATCTCCCATCCTCTGATACGCAAATGCCTTACCAGTAAGTCTAGAGTAGTTGCTACTTCTTCCTCAATAGGTCCAATCAACATGATATCATCAATATAATGGACCAGTGTGATGTCTTGTGGGGGCAGAAATGATCAAGGTCCCCGCAGATAAGATTATGACATAGGGCTGGAGAGTTGATATACCCCTGAGGTAGGACAGTGAAAATATATTGCTGACCTTGCCAGCTGAAAGCAAACTATTTCTGATGGTCCTTACTAATAGCTATTGAGAAAAAAGCATTTGCCAGATCAATAGCTGCATGCCAGGTACCAGGGGATGTATTGATTTGCTCAAGCAATGATACCACATCTGGAACAACAGCTGCAATTGGAGTTACCACCTGGCTGAGCTTACAATAATCCACTGTCATCCTTCAAGACCCATCTGTTTTCTGCACAGACCAAATAGGAGAGTTGAATGGGGCTATGGTGGGAATCCACCCCTGCATCCTTCAAGTCCTTACGAGTGGTAGTAATCTCTGCAATCCCTCCAGGAATCCGGTATTGCTTCTGATTTACTATTTTGCTCGGTAGGGGCTGTTCGAGTGGCTTCCACTTGACCTTTCCCACCATAATAGCCCTCACTGCATGAGTTGGAGAGCCAGTGCAGGGATTCTGCCAGTTGCTCAGTATGTCTATACCAATTATACATTCTGGAACTGGCGAAATAACTACAGAATGGGTCCGGGGGCCCACTGGACCCACTGTGACATGGACCTGAGCTAAAACTCCATCGATCACCTGGCTTCCATAAGCCCCCACTCTTACTGGTGGACCAGAGTGACGTTTTGGGTCCCCTGGAATTTATGTCACTTCTGAACCAGTGTCTAATAATCCCCGAAATATCTGATCATTTCCTTTCCCCCAATGCACAGTTACCCTGGTAAAAGGCTGTCAGTCTCTTTGGGGAAGGCTTGGAGGAAGATTAACGGTATAAATCTGTGGCAGTGTAACAGGGTTCTCCCCCAGAGGGACCTGGCTTCCCCTTCATTCAAGGGGCTCTGGGTCTGTAAACTGTTTCAAGTCTGGAAATTGATTAAGGGGCCATGACTCTGTGTTTTTGTAATTCAGGTTAGACTTCTGTTCACTTGACCTAGAACTCTCTTGTTTATACAGTTCGAACAAGAATTTCATAGACTGCCCTTCTATTGTATTTCTAGGTACCCCATGATTTACTAGCCAACGCCACAAATCTCTGTGAGTTATAAAATTTTGACGCCTGCTTTGAGTTTGCTGTCTATTATAATAGCCACGTCTACCCTGTCTTTGGCGATTAAGTGCTGCCACCTGGCTTCTGCCAACTCAGGATCCTGTCATCCCCACTGTGTTTAAGGATTCCAGCTCAGTGACAGCAGTTCCTACAGTAATATCTGACCTACACAGAAGTGCAACCACAGAGCTCTTCAGGGATGATGGTGTAGTCTCACAAATTTATTTCTCACTGTTCTGGTAAAAGGTTCATCCTCCAGACATTCCTGGGGTGTAAGAGCAGGGTTGCATGATAAATCCACTCTAACATTCCAATCTCACTAAGCCTCTGGATCCCCTCATCTACATTATACCAGGGCAGTTCTGGCATTTCAACCTGAGGTAATGCTGGCCACCTTTTGATCCGTGTTTCAACCAACCATCCAAACAAACTGTTAATACCTTTTCTAACCCCTCAAGCTATAACACTGAATGCAGAATTTCTGCTTAGTGGGCCAATATCAATAAATTCAGCCTGATCCAGCCTTATATTCCTCCCACCATTATCTCACACCCTTAAAATCCATTGCCACACATATTCCTTTGATTTCTGTCTATATAAATTGGAAAACTCACACAGTTCTTTTGGAGTGTAACGTACCTCCTCATGTGTGATACTTCGTACCTCACCTTTAGAGGCCTGATGGGACTTTAGTTTAGTTATAGATCTGGAAGAAATGAGGGGTGGTGGGGATGGGTCATGAAAAGACTTAGAAATATCTTCCAAGCCATTTGCTTCAGGGGCTTCATTTGCAGTTTCATCTGGTGAAACAGGATTAATCATTCTAGGGCTAATTCCTTCAGGAGGAGGTTGGGTGGCCAACTCCTCAAGGCAGGCTGAAGGTGGGGCAGTTATGTCCTCAGGACAAACTATTACAGGGTTATTTAGAGAAGATTCAGCATGATCTAGGGTTTCAACCTCACCCCGGACATCATTATCAATCCATATGTCACCACCCCATTTTTCAGGGTCCCACTCTTTTCCAATCAGTGCCCTTACTTTAACGGCAGACACCATGCAACATTGAGATTTCAGTTTATGTTGTAAAGCTGCTACTCTAACAATAAGATTATGAGTCTGACTTTCAGAGATCTCAAGTCTACGGCTACAGGAAATAAGATTTTCCTTCAGGATACTCATAGAAACGTCTACATCTGTCAGAAGGCACTTAAGCTTCTCGTTTGAAGCCTTAAGCCCATCCCTTTCACTCCTTAATGTAGACAAAGTATCTAACAACAACCAGCCAACCTCTCTATACCTCTTATTTCTACAAAACTCTGTAAAGGTGTCAAAAACATTATCCCCCAGAGCCTGGCTTCGTACAATCGAAGCATTAGGAGAATCAAACGGTGATATTTTGACTATCTCTTTTGCCAACTCACTCCATGGATTGGGAGTGTCATTCTGATTATGGGAAGCAGAGTCCTTAGTGCCTTTGAGTCCAGTCAGAATAGAAAAACATTCATAAAAACCCATTTTTAAGATTCTGTTTCTTAAGAACCACTCCTGGTACCAAGATGTATCAGTTAGGGCTCTCTAGAGAAACAGAATCAACAGAGAACACTTGCAAATACAAAATTTATAAAAGTGTCTCACGTGACCACGGGAACGCAGAGTCCAAAATCCGCAGTCCAAAATCGTGAAGCCGACAATTCCGATGGAGGGTCTGGACGAACTCCACAGGAGAGCCTCACCAGCCAAAGCAGGAAGAGCCTGTCTTTTCTGAATCCTCCTTAAAAGGCTTCCAGCGATTAGATTAAGCATGACTCATTGCAGAAGACATTCCCCTTTGGCTGCTTACAAATGGAATCAGCTGTGGATACAGCTCACATGATCATGATTTAATACTATGAAATGTTCTCATTGCAACAGACAGGCCAGCACTTGCCCAACCAGACAAAGAGGTACCACCACTTGGCCAAGTTGACACATGAACCTGACCATGACAACTATCAATTGGACTGACATTCTAGAACAACAACTGCAAAAGACAATTCTTTTTAAGTGTACATGAAACATTTATCAACATGGACAATAATCTGGGCCATAAACCAAAAGTCTTAATAAATTTAAAACTATTCACATCATGCAATGTATATGTGTGACCACAACTGAATTAATTTAGAAATCAACAATAGAAAGATATTTGGAAAGTCCCCAAATATTAGGAAACTAAATAACATGCTTCATAATAACCAATGGATGGCCAAAGGGTGTTTTACTTTTTTGTGAAAAACAATATATATGCAAAAAAGCAATAAATTTCAAAGCACAGCACAACAATTAGTTGTGGAACAGATTTCAGAGTTTGGTATGCGTTACAATTCCACAGTTTTAGGTTTTTACTTCCAGCTGCTCTAAGATACTGAAGACTAAAAGAAATATCAATATAATAATTCAGCAATCATACTCATTTGTTAAACTCTATCCTCTCTGTCTGTATAAGGCCACCAACACGTTTGATCTTTCTCCCGCTCTTTAGGGGTATTTGGGCTATGCACATTCTAATGTTTTCATGTTGGAGGGCTATCGATAATGTGGGAAAAGGGGATGGAACTAGTTGATGTTCTGGAGAGGCTGGCCCCTCTGTGTTTCAGGACTTATTTCAGGGACCCATCAGGAGGTTTTTGGTTTCTGGAGTTACCCTAGTGTATGGAACCTTTGTAGAATCTTATATAACATCCTAGGTGTTCTTTAGGATTGGCAGGAATGGTTTTTTGTTGGGGGTTGGCAAGTTAAGGAAGGTAGAAATGTCTACCTGAAGTGTGTCTAAGAGTGACCTCCAGAGTAGCTTCTTGACTCTATTTGAACTCTCTCAGCCACTGATATTTTATTAGTTACACTTCTTTTTCCCCTCTTGGTTGGGATAGAATTGTTGATCCCACGGTGCCGGGGCCAGGCTCATCCTTTATCCAGAATATTTCAAAAACACTCAAAATTCAGTCATAAGAAAATAAATAATATAGACTATAGTTAATAGTATAATTATAATAATTATAAAATAATATATAAAATTGTATATATAAAAGTATAATAACATTGTTTCATCAATTGTAACAAAAGTACCACAGTAATGCAAAGTGTTAATGATAGGGAAATCTGTGTATGTGAGAGGAAATATATGGTAACTCTTCTGCATGACTTTTCTGTAAATGTGCAACCTAATAAAAAAAAAATCCAATTTAAAAATTGGGCAAGAGGTTTGTACAGACACATCAAAGAAGATATATAGACGGCAAATAGCACATGAAAACATGCTTAACATCATTAGTCATTAATGAATGCAAATTAAAATCACGAGACACCATGACACACGTTATAGAATCCCTAAAATAAAAAAAGATAAACCATACAGAGAAATGTACTCCAGTAGGTGAAAGGATATTGAATTATGGTAAATCCACTCAAAGGAATAATAGTGAGAAATAACATAGTACAAACTATTGATATGTATAACATGGATGAAACTCAAATGCTTTAGGCTAAATGGAAGAAATCAGATAGAAAATGCTACACACTGTATGATTTAAATTTATATGATATTCTGGAAAAGGCAGATTTATAGAAAACAGAATACATAAATCTGTTTAGAAGTACCTTGTGCTTGTCTGTATTATCTAACATACCACTATGTTGTACTTATCAATTACTTCTCTCCTTCACTAACCTGTAACTATAGGCCTAGAGGATAAGTGGTTGGTACATGGCCAGCACTCAAGAGATGCTTATTTAGTGCAATATTATCCTGCCCTGGGCAATACACTTAGAGAGTACTGCTAGCCCTCTCTTCTGGGCACTTCTCTCCCCAAAGGATGAGTCATTTGTAGGACCAAAGTGATGAATCCAACACCTGGACTTCACTTTGTAAAGCAGAGACCATGTTCAAGTTACCTCTGGAATTTCCTGCCCAAACGACAGCAGAGCCTGAATGGACCTTTCTCCCAGCTCTGTCCTGAGGGCAGAACCAGCTGCCAATGCAAGCACCCCTAGCCCTGAAAGGTGGCCAAGGCATGGCCATTCGCAGGGATATGGGCAGAACCTAGATGGGTCTAGAATACCCACACATTGTATGCAAAGCCACTGGCAAGGTAGGGTCAAGCCACAAATGGGAAGAGAAGGAGGTGGGAAAGAACTGGAAGCAAGCTTTCCCCACAGTGCCACATTCCAATGAGGTATTCCAAGAAGTCCAAGAATTCTGAGAGTAAATCTGGCCTTCTAGATCACTATGAAGGTGTATTTGTCAAAGTAGACAAACATATTTTACTTAAAGCTTGATTTATAACTTAAATAGTTAGGCATATGGTATATGGATCTTCAAATGTTCTCTAGCCCTAGCCTACAAACGATAGGGGCAACATAAAAACAAATGTTTTTATATGTATAAAGGAAAAAATAAACTAAAATAAAAAAATATATATATTGTTTTGATTTTAGTTTATTTTTTTTATATGTATAAAGGAAAAAATAAACTAAAATCAAAACAATATATATATATATAAAAATGTTAGAGGCAGGCCTGACCAAGGGAATAAAGACTACAAAAATAGGCGACCTTACTTTATGGCCAAAGGGGGTATATTTTATAATGCAATGGTGGGACTCCCTCTCTTCAAGACCCACAGAATGAATGTTCAGTAGTGCAATTTCATTGTAGTCTCTTTTTCAAATTATTTTTTTATTAGAGAAGTTGTAGGTGTACAGAAAAATAGTCCAGAAAATACAGAGTTCCCATATACTGCCCCTTTACACACACAGTTTTCCCTATTAACACTTTCCATTAGTGCGGTACCTTTGTTACAATTGATGAAACAACAGTAGTATATTTTAATATACTTACATATAATTATAATATACTAATATAATTATACTATTAATTATAGTCCATATTTTACATTAGGATTCACTATGTTGTCCAGTCCTATGAATTTTTAAGATGTTTATTCTAGTGACATATATATAACCTAAACTTTCCTCTTTTAACCATGATCAAATACATAATTCAGTGGTGTTAATGTAACCTATTTTTTGCCCCCACTTTGCTCATGTTGACCTTTTAGGATTTCCTCAGGTAACAATTTTCATTCTTTCATCGATCCTAACAGAAAGGTCTATTCCTTTACCCAACTGCGATGACAGAAGACAAGAACTGCCTTATCTACTCTCCATCAGACTTGGCGCTGACGTGGGCCTAACGGCCCGGCGCAGGGGAACGACGAGGCCCCTCAGTTCTCAGGCTCGGGGTGCTCGCGGCCCCGGGACCCCCGTCCACCATTCCACCCGGGGTTCTTGGATACCTGGCACCTGCAGGGAGGCGAGGAGCGCCCGGGAACGCCGGGCGGAGGGAGACGGGCCTTTCCAGAGACCCCGCACAGGGATAGGAGAGTCCCGGCCGACGACGACTTGCTAACCCCGTCCAGCGGACCGGCGTCGCCCTAGCAACCACCACTTCCGGCGTGGACCGGAAGCCCGCGAAATCGTTCTCCGCCAGTCGCGCCCGCCCCTACGGGGGCGGAGGGAGTCAGCCCTTCCCCTCCGCGCGGTGGGCTCGTCCCCTTCCCCGGGGACCGTGGAGGACAACCTGGGCTGTGGGCTCACTGCCGACCTAGGTGTGGCTCGTGGACTCGGCCTCGGAGCCATGGACGCCTTCATCCGCTTCACCAACCAGACCCAGGGCCGAGACCGCCTCTTCAGGTGAGTCAGGTGCTGGCGGGCCGCGTCCTGCCGAGCGTCTGTCGGAAAGACCCCGGGCCTCAACTCCCGCCGCCTCGAGGCCGCTGCCCACGGGCGGCGAATCCTGCCCCTCTCCCCGCTCGGTTCTCCCGTCCAGCCTTCTCCTGGGATGTACATATGCACTTTTTTTTTTTTTTTAAAGAAAAACTTTTGGTTGACATTTGTGCCTAGAGAAGCAAAACAGAAGCAAAACGGTTGGTTTTGGCTTCAAATGCCGATTGAAATACCATGGCGAGACATTTGTCTTATTTATTTTTCATTATTGCCCAATCTGTCTCATGGAGATACTGTGAAAAAAAACAGTGAAGCTGTGAAAGAGTTTTGTGGAATGTAAAATACAAACTTCACTATGGAGTGTCCCAGAAGGAACTAAGTAAGGTACATGCTGTGCTACTGGAAACATTAAACGGAGATTGAGGTTTTCCTGCTAGTGAGCTCATGAAGTTTCTTTTAGAAATCTGGTTGATTCTTGACCAGGAATTTTAAAAAGTAGTTACAGTTGCAGTTTTATTTAACAGCTCTTCCTCGTCCTCTGGCTAACGCAGACACAGTGAGAGTGGCTCCCACAGTGAGGCTGGTGGGAGCTGCGGGTATGGCAGATGCTGTTCTGCAGCCGTTTACTCACCTGACCCTTATCGCAGCCCTGTGAGGTAGATGCCCCACATCACCCCTGTCTCAGGGAGGAAACCGAGGCAGAAGGAGGTTATCAGTGCTGAGGGATGGAGCTAAGACATTCAGATCCACAGCCGCACAGTTCAACTCCATGCCCAGCTCTTCATTACCCAGCCCTTAGCCTTCCTAATGAATTTGATAGGTTTTCAAAATGGTTTCATTAACAAAGCTTCATTAAAATAGACGCCCACCCGTTCCCGTGGCGTACCCTGCCAAGTTTATTGAAGAGTTTGATAAATAAAATGGTTGTTTAGGATTACTTATTCAGCAAGAATAAGGCTCTAGCGTTCGTTTCCCAGCTCCCCTTTTGTGATGTCTCTGTGAACAAACTGGCATTCATAAAATAATGCCTTATTTTGGGATCCATGCCTATTATTAGACCAAATCTGAGAAAGGGAGATTCATTGGCGTGACCAGGCTGAGCCCCCTCACCAGTAGGTACACTTCAAAAAAGAGAAAAAGAGAGGTTGTTTATGGCCACTGTCTTCTTTTTTTTCTTACTTCCAATAAGAAGTTCACCATTTTGGAAAATGTGCCATATTTTTTGTTGATAGTATTTGTAGCATAAAGGGATTCAAATATAATTACAGGACAGTAAGAAACAGGCATTTACTTTGTTAAATAGACTGCCAAATGCATTTGGATGTTTGACTATATGATATAAAGTTTCTCATTTATTTTTGCCAGTAAAGAACTATTTGAAGGCATGACAATAATTACTCTATTAAAATATATTTATTAATGAGTCATCTGTATTTTATATAAAATGCTAATTCATTTTGAAAGACAACTGTAAGAACATATCTGTACTTATTTATGTACTGGTGTATATTTGGTTTTTAATTGATCAAAAAATAAGCAATCTTCAAATTGTGGACTTTTCATTTGATTCTGGTTTGTGTCCTGTCACATAGGTAGCAGATTAATTAGATGGTAAAAACATTCATTTTAGGAGTCTGGAAATCTTTCTGCACTGGAGGAAATAAAGATTATGGATCCTTACAGATTTAACATGAGAGAGAATTTTGTGCAGTTTCCCATTTTCACTACGTCCATTTCTCTGTGCCAGCAAAAGACCCTGGGGGCTGTTTACGTAGTATTGCACGGTTCTCTTTCATTACCTTTGTGTTGCATTTCCATCACATATTCTACCCTTTGGCCTTGTGGAATGACTTGCAAAATATTGCTCTTATAAGAGCTGCTACATGAGAAAACAGTCTTGGAAACTTTGCATTTAGAATTATATATTTCTGTATCCCTTATTCATGAATCAAGTTTGGTTTGGTTTCTAAATTATTCTTCTCATTTTTTTTTCATTTCAGAGCCACTCAGTACACATGCATGTTGCTTAGATATTTGTTAGAACCTAAAGCTGACAAAGAAAAGGTGGTAATGAAGCTCAAGAAACTGGAGTCCAGTGTGAGCACTGGCCGTAAATGTAAGTACCCTGTCTCTTGAGGGACAGTGGCTCCTGGTTTAGAATTCTCAGCCTTAGACCCCATAATTCTCAAAACACTTTCTACGTCATCGGTTTCAAGTCAGTCAAGTGTTTTGATGCAGTCAACAGTTAAGCTGCCCTCCTGAAGCAACTAGCCCAAAGATATTGACTGTTCTGCTACAAACCATTCACAGACACCCTCCTGTGTTCACATTTGGTGTTAAATCATAAGAATGTGTTATGGCAAACCCAGCCATTGCGTGGGCAGCCACCAGGAATCGAACCCAGATCTCCGGCATAGCAGGCAAGAACTCTGCCTGTTGAGCCACCGTGGCCCACCCTCCTGGGAGTTCTTTATACTCTGTGGAAGAACAGCATAGCTACATCCTGGACCACCTGTCTTTTTCCCTTCTCCTCTGGAAGAGCTGCTACAGGAAATGGATAGATACATCTTCTTAGACCATTTCTGTGGAGGCTTCATGTTAAAGACAAAAAGTGAAGTCAGTAATTCATTCATTTAATTCACTGTCAGGATAAGTCATGCTGGGAAATCCCATACTTTTAATAGCAATCACCTACCTGACTCCTCATTGTTTGATGAGAACAGGATGATGCTACAATAGGCAAGCAGAGGTGTTAGGCTGGAATGCAGATAATCAAATATTGATCAATTAATTATTTTTTAGTACCTATTTCTTATAGTCCTGAGCTTTATGGGAGGAAAAAGACAATATGGTGCAAATGATATGAGATTTAGTGCCAAATCTAGTTGGCTGGAATAAATTAGTTGACTGGAGTAAAGGAAAATAAAGGTGTTTGGAGGAGGTGGAATTTGAAGTGAGGCCAGAGAAAAGGAAGGAGAGTCTTACAGGGTGAATTCCTCTACCAATGGCTCGGAGTTGTAATGCGGAAGCCATTATGTGGGCAGAGCAACAAGGAAACTAACTTGACAGAAGATTTGTCAATTAGAGGGATGGGAAAGGTGGGGTGAAATTTTTCTGAATGGCTTTGAAGGTCAAGATTAGAAATTCCTTCTTAGATTCTTTAGAATGTTGGAGCTCAAGGTCCTTCAGACCGCTAGTCTCTGAATCTCAGAAGGGAGCTATGTAAAGTCACTAAGCCAGTTAGTGGAAAAGCCGGAACTGGAACCCAAGATTATTGATAACATATACCATTTTTTTGTTATTTTTTGATAAAATAATACCAGACATTCTTCTAAGACTATGAATTTCCTGAGGGCAGCTACTTCTGAGCACTTACTGAGTCTAATGTAAAGTGCTTTCTTTTGTATTCTCCATAATATATGAGGTATGGTATAACTCATTTATAGTAGGTGCTCAATAAAAATTTGTTGATTGATATGTCCCTGATGGATTGAATTACATGCTGACATACGGATGTGCCATTCAGTAGTTAATTCAAGTAGGAGTCACATATGATAATATTGTTAAATGTCTTATCCATTAAATCCTACCATCTCTATTTTGTTTCCTTGGCAGTAGGGAGCCAAAGGAGGTTTGAACCAGAGAAATGGCAAAATGAAAATGGTGTTTTTTTGAAAAGCAGTCTTTTGTCTGAAAAGTAAATAAAATGTAAGGCATTGCATCTGGAGTTCATGTTATCATAGTATTTTCCTTCTAAAGAATTGTAGCTGGTAATACTCAGATGTAACAAACCACATTCATGATTGACACAGCCAGAAGTATGTTGTGAATCAGTGTTAAGGTGTTCACTAGAGTGGAAGAGGATTAAAGAGTCACTGTCTTTCTTGCTTTCCAGGATCATTTTAGGAGTCCTTAAAGTACGTGTAAATTCCTTTTCCTTTCCTGAGCAACAGCTGACCCTCAAATGATGTTTGTTAAAAAGCCAGTGCTGGCCCCTCACCCATGTACAGAGATTCTTCTGTCTTCCTAGTACATACTAATTAAATAACTCTTGGCCATTGTGGTTTCTTCTTGCAGGGTTAAGACTAGGCAACGTGGTCCATGCTATACAGGCGACTCAGCAGAGCATTCATGCCAGTGACCTGGTGCCCCGCTTATGCCTCACCTTAGCCAATCTGAACCGTGTGATTTTTTTCATCTGTGACACCATCCTCTGGGTGAAGAACGTAGGGCTTGCCGCTGGCATCAACAAAGAGAAATGGCAAATGTGGGCTGCCCGACACTACTACTATTCTCTCCTGCTGAACCTGGCCAGGGATCTGTATGAAATCTCCCTGCAAATGGAAAAAGTCTCACATGACCGGGCAAAGAGGGAGAAGTCACCATCTCAGAATCCTCTTGGGTATAGTGTGGCTGATGAAGAAACAGAATGGCTTCAGTCCTTTCTCCTTCTCTTATTCCGATCCCTGAGGAAACACCCTCCCTTGCTCCTGGACACAGTGAAGAACCTCTCCGATATCCTCATCCCTTTGGACCAACTGGGGATCTGTAAATCCAATCCCGGCATCATTGGACTTGGAGGTCTTGTGTCTTCCATAGCAGGCATCATCATTGTGACATATCCTCAGATGAAGCTAAGGACCTGCTAGGGTGTTTTTAGGCTGAGGACTAACACCTTCTTTAAAAGGTTACCTCTTAGTGAAATGGGCATTTGCATTATTCATAGAATAATGTCCCATTGTGCTTAAGGACTTGTTCGCATGAGCAGTTAGTGACATGTGATGTGAGTGGAAGTGGGGGCAGGAAGGGAGGAGAAAGAGAGCATGAAGATTTGTATGTGTTTTTTTGAGAACTGGAGGGATTTCTGAGTATTTCCCCTTTATTTAACATTTATTGAGTATCTCTTATGCACACAGTAGAAGCTTAGTATTTGTTGAATAAATAAAAATTGAAAGAGACTCAATCAGAGTAATAACTAAGCACTAATATACAGTAACCTTGGGGTTGTATGGATCATTGGTTTCACCTGATCACAGTAAGTCTGATACATAGCACTCTCAGATCTAGTAGGGACCCCCATTTTTCTCTGATCAGTTATTCCCCCCTCCACGGATGTCAGTGGAGGGGGACAGCCTCTTAAGTTGCACTCTTGTCCTTGCTCTGTCCAGAAGCAGAATCATAAAAGCATCTGACAGCATCATGATTTAAAGTATGTCTATAGGAAGAGGTCGTAAAGAAGTACAATGACTATGCAAAATCAAAAGCAGAGGCTGAAAAAGTTGAAGTGATTTACATTCTAGGCCTGAACCGCCATCCTCTGACTCCCAGTCAGTATTCCTTCCATGATATCTCACTGCCCTCATGTTTAAGTGGAAGTGTGAGACTCCAGAATTCTGTGCTTTTCACCTCTTATCCTCCATTGGTCAGTAATTTGCATTCTTTTTTATGAAAATTGAAACCATATCTAGACTTACCAGTTAGATTCTTTTATTAAAAATGCTGAAATAGTTTAGACAATGCTCTTAATTTGCATCAAAATTTACATAGTTAAAAACATTCATGAATATGAGTATAAGAGAGTCACAATTTTCTATGATAAATTAGATTTTCGTATTTATACAGTGGTTGGGTGAGGTAAAGAAGAGTAGTAGGGGGCCAGTGAAGACACCAGAAATGACTGAGTTAATGCCGTCTCTTCATGTTCCTATTTCCTGACTTGGTTATTTGTGATCCGTTGACATAGGATTCTTTCATGTAGGAGGCTAGAGTCAGTTCCATCAGTAATGCTCTCTAACTTATTTGAATGGAAATGAGACAAGAAATGTGCACTAAATAAATTAAATTTCCCATAAATGTGATTGAGATGCTTAAAAGCTAGACTCAGGTCCTTGTTTCTCTCTTTTTAAAGCTATCTATTAAGACATGGGATTTATTTGTGAAAGAACGTTTTGGGAATTCTAAGAGAAATGAAAGATGCTATATCAGGGAAAATAAAAAGTTTAAATAACTATTTTTTACCTTGTCTAGATCCTCTATTGTATTACAGATTAATTATGTCTAATAAATTTCTATACAAAATTGACTCCAAGCATCTGTGAATGTGTTCTGGGACTGATGAGTTAAAGGTAAGGCAATCTACATTAGGGAAATGCAAATGAAAACCACAATGAGATACCACCATGGTGGTTTGGGGCTGTATCTACCCCAGAAAAATATGTTTTTAAACTTAATCCATTCCTGTAAGTGTGAACCCATTGTAAGTAGCACTTTTTGATGAGGTTACTTCACTTAAGGTGTGGCCCACCTCAATCAGGTTGGCCTGATTGGGTCTTAGTCCTATTACTGGAGTCCTTTCTGAACAGAATGAAATTCAAGCACAGAAAGAGAAAGCCAAGGGAAGCAAGATGCTGCAGATCAACAGAACCTGGAAGAGAAAGAAGAGGCCATCATGTGCACCAACCAACATTGACTCGAGAAGAAACAGATGACCTCAACAAACCAATCACAAGTAAAGAAATTGAATCAGTCATTAGGAAGCTCTCCAAAAAGAAAAGTCCAGGACCAGATGGCTTCACATGTGAATTCTACCAAACATTCCAGAAAGAATTAGTACCAATCCTGCTCAAACGCTTAAAAAAAATTGAAGAGGAGGGAAAGCTACCTAACTCATTCTATGAAGCCAACATCACCTTTATACCAAAGCCAGACAAAGATATTACAAAAAAAGAAAACTACAGACCAATCTCTCTAATGAATATAGATGCAAAAATCCTCAACAAAA
>PVIY010037595.1:0-24530 GCA_004026745.1 Myrmecophaga tridactyla | reverse complement strand
TATTTCTTTTTCTAAATCGATGCAAATGTTCTAAGAAATGATGAATATGCAACTATGTGATAATATTAAGAATTACTGATTGTATATGTAGAATGGAATGATATATTAATGTTCTTTTGTTAAGTTTTTTAATTAATAAAAAAGTTAAAAAAATATTTTTAATGCAATTGATCCTATCGATCTGCTTGTGTGTACTTAATTTTTGCTTATTTCTTCATAACTTTCTTTTTTTTAAAATATTTTTATTGTAAACCTTAACAAACACACATATAAACATTTTGACGTACATTCTATACATGGTGTACAATCAATGGCTCACAATATCATCACATAGTTGTGTGTTATCACAATGATCATTTTTTGAACATTTGTATCTCTCCAGCAAAAGAAATAAAAAAGAAAAACTGATACATACTCCTCCCTCTTATTGACTGCTAGTATTTCAATCTACTCAATTTATTTTAACTTTTGTTCCTCCTATTATTTGTTTATTTCTTATCCATATTTTTTACTCATTTGCCCATAGCCTGGATAAAAGAAGCATCAGACACAAGGCTTTCACAATCACATAGTCACATTGTAAAAGCTCTACCATTATACAATCATTTTCAAGAAACATGGCTACTGGATCACAGCTGTATAATTTCACTTCCCTCTAGTCTCTCTAATACACCTTAAACTAAAAAGGGGATATCTATAAAATGCATAAGAATAACCTCCTGGATAACCTCTCAATTCTGTTTGAAAACTCTCAGCTATTGACACTTTATTTTGTCTCATTTCTCTCTTCCCCCTTTCAGTAGAGAAAGTTTTCTCAATCCCTTAATGCTGAGTCCCAGCTCATTCTAGGATTTCTGTTCCATGTTGCCAGGGAGGTTTACACCCCTGGGAGTCATGTCCCATGTAGAGATGGGGAGGACAGTGAGTTTGCTTGCTGTGTTGGCTGAGAGAGAGCGGCCACATCTGAGGAACAAAAGAGGTTCTCTGGGGATGACTCTTAGGCCTAATTTTAAGTAGGCTTAGCCTATCTTTTGCAGAGATAAGTTTCATAGGGGTGAATCCCAAGATTGAGGGCTCAGCCTATTGATCTGGTTGTCCCCACTGCTTGCGAGATAATAGGAATTCTATAAATGGGAAAGTTGAATATTTCTTCCTTCCTCCCCAGCACCCCAAAGGGGACTTTGCATATACTTCTTTATTTACCATTCAAATCATTCCAGAATTTATTGGGGCATCACACTAACCTGGACAAACCAACAAAATCTCATGTCCTATTCAAGGTTCCATGTACTTATGGTGTTCAATTAAACTGACTATACAAGTTAAATTAGAAAATGCACTAGTCAAAATATAAATTTTGCACCAAATAAACATTTCTTGCTTTAGTCTCACATAGAAGTTGAAGTTTTAAAATATGAATGATGATCTATTTTCAACACCCTGAAATACTGACATTTCTTTGTTCTTCCTCATGCAAAAACATGTTCTAATTTGTACATTTAATCACTATCATTGTACACTCTAGGCATTCCTAAATTATACCACCTCAGTCTTTATCATGTATCTTTCCTTCTGATTTCATATATGACCCCAACCCTTCTCCCTCTATCATTCTCACATTCAGCTTCATTCAGTGTACTTATTATTGTACTACAATCAGGTAGTATTGTGCTATCCCTTTCTGAAATTACAATCAGTCCTGTGGCACAATCTATGTCCCTTCAGCACCAATTATCTAATATCTACCCGATTTCTATCCCCTGAAAACCTGTGTTCTTAACTGAAATTCTCCAAGTTCACTTACTAATGTTAGTTCATATTAGTGAGACCGTACAGTATTTGTCCTTTTATTTCTGGCTAGTTTCACTCAGCATAATGTCTCCAAGAGCCATTCATGTTGTTAAATGCTTTATGACTTTATTCTGTCTTACAGCTGTGCAATATCCTATCGTATGTATGTACCACAGCTTGTTTAGCCAGTCATCCATTGATAGACATTTGGGCTGTTTCCATCTCTTAGCAACTGTAAATAATGCTGCTATAAACATAGGTGTGCAAATGTCTGCTATAAACATAGGTGTGCAAATGTCTTTGCCCTCATGTCCTCTGAATACATACCTAGCAATGGGATTGCTGGATCATGTGGCAATTCTTTACTTTGCTTCATGAGGAACCACCAAACTGCTTTCCACAACTGTTGTTCCATTTTACACACCCACCAAAAGTCAATAAGTGTGCCTCTTTCTCCACATCCTCTCCAGCACTTAGTATTTTCTGTTTTGTTTTTGTTTTTGTTTTTTGATACTGGCCATTCTGATGGGTGTGAGATGATATCACATTATGGTTTTGATTTGCATTTCTCTAATAGCCAGGGAAATTGAGCATCTCTTCACGTGCCTTTTGGCCATTTGTATTTCCTCTTCTGAGAAGTGCTTGTTCTTGTCTTTTGCCCATTTTTAAATTAGGTTGTTTGTCTTTTTCTTGTTGAGTTGAAGAATCTCTTAATATATTCTGGATACTAAACCCTTATCTGATAGGTGGTTTCCAAATATTGTCTCCCATTGTATAGGCTGCCTTTTTACTTTTTTTACAAAGTTCTTTGATGCACAAAAGTGTTTAATTTTGAGGAGTTCCCATTTATCTATTTTTCTTCAAGCTCGTGCTTTGGGTGTAAGATCTACAAAACTTCCTCCTATTACAAGTTTTATAAGATATTTCCCTACATTTTCTTCTAAGGGTTTTATGGTCTTAGCTCTAATGTTTAGGTCTTTGATCTACTTTGAGTTAATTTTTGTATAATGTGTGAGATATGGATCCTCTTTCATTCTTTTGTATATGGATATCCAGTTCTCTAAGCACCATTTATTGAAGAAGCTGCTCTGTTCCAGGTGAATTGGCTTGATTGCTTTATCAAAGGTCAATTGTCCATAGATGAGAGGGTCTATATCTGAACACTCTATTCAATTCCATTGGTCAGTATATTTATCTTTATGCCAGTACCATGCGTTTTGACCACTGTAGCTTTCGAATATGCCTTAAAGTCAGGTGGTGTGAAACCTCCCACTTCATTTTTCTTTCTCAAGATATTTTTAGCTATTTGCAGCACGCTGCCCTACCAAATAATTTTGGCTATTGTTTTTTCTGGGTCTACAAGGTAAGTTTTTGGGATTTTAATTGGTATTGCATTGAATGTATAAAACAATTTAGGTAGAATTGACATCTTAACTATATTTAGTCTTCCAATCCATGAACACGGTATGTCCTTCCATTTATTTAGGTCTTCTGTGATTTCTTTTAGCAATTTCTTATAGCTTTCTGTGTATAAGTCTTTTGTATACTTAGTTAAATTTGTTGCTAAACACTTTATTCTTTTGGTTGCAATTGTAAATGGAATTTTTTTTCTTGATTTCCTCCTCAGATTGCTCATTACCAGTGTATAGAAGCACTACTGATTTTTGAATGTTGATCTTGTACCCTGCCACTTTGCTGTACTCATTTATCAGCTTTAATAGCTTTGCTGTGGATTTTTTGGTGTTTTGACATATAATATCATATAATCTGTGAACAGTGAGAGTTTTACTTCTTCCTTTCTAATTTGGATGCCTTGTATTTCTTTTTCTTGTCTAATTGCTCTGGTTAGAACTTCTAACACAATGTTGAATAACAATGGTGACAGTGGACATCCTTGTCTTATTTCTGATCTTAGGGGAAAAGCTTTCAGCCTTTCCCCATTGAGGATGATGTTAACTGTGGGTTTTTCATATATTCCCTTTATCATGTTGAGGAAGTTCCCTTCTGTTCTTCTCCTTTGAAGTGTTTTCATCAAGAAAGGATGTTGAATTTTGTCAGATGGCTTTTCTGCATCAATCAAGATGATCATGTGTTTTTTCTGCTTCAATTTGTTGATATGGTGTAATACATTAATTGATTTTCTTATGTTGAACCATCCTTGCATACCTGGAATAAATCCCACTTGGTCACGATGTATAATTCTTTTAATGTGCTGCTGGATTCGATTTGCAAGAATTTTGTTGAGGATTTTTTGCATCTATATTCATTACAGAGATTGGTCTGTGTGCTGATTTGAAAAGATGTGTGTCCCCTAGAAAAGCCATGTTTTAATCAAAATCTCATTTCATAAAGGCAGAATAATCCTTATTCAATACTGTATGTTTGAAACTATAATCAGATCATCTCCCTGGAGATGTGATTTAATCAAGAGTGGTAGTTAAACTGGATTAGGTGGTGACATTTCTCCACCCATTTGGGTGGGTCTTGATACGTTTCTAGAGTCCTATAAAAGAGGAAACATTTTGGAGAATGAAAGAGATTCAGAGAGAGCAGAGCAGAATGACACAGCCACGAGAAGCAGAGTCTGCCAGGCAGTGACCTTTGGAGATGAAGAAAGAAAATGCTTCCAGGGGAGCTTCATGAAACAGGAAGCCAGGAGAAGAAGGTGGCAGATGATGCCTTGCTCGCCATGTGCCCTTTCAGCCAAGAGAGAAACTCTGACTGTATTTGCCATGTGCCTTTCCACTTGAGAGAGAAACCCTGAACTTCATTGGCTTTCTTGAACCAAGGTATCTTTCCCTGGATGGATGCCTTAGATTGGATATTTCTATAGACTTGTTTTAATTGGGACATTTTCTTGGCCATAGAACTGTAAACTAGCAACTCACTAAATTCCCCCTTTTAAAAGCCATTCTGCTTCTGGCATATTGCATTCTGGCAACTAGCAAACTAGAACAGTCTGTAATTTTCTTCTCTTGCAGTAACTTTGTCTGTCTTTGGTATGAGGGTGATGTTGGCTTCATAGAAGGAGTTATGTGGCCTCCCCTCCCCTTCAATTTTTTTGAAGAATTTGAGCAGGATTGGTACTAATTCTTTCTGAATGCTTGGTAGAATTCACATGTGAAGCCATCTGGTCCTGGACTTTTCTTTTTTGGGAGCTTCTTGATGACTGATTCAATCTCCTTACTTATGATTGGTTTGTTGAGGTTGTCTATTTCTTTTTGAGTCAATGTTAGTTGTTCATGCCTTTCTAGGAAGTTGTTTGTTTCATCTACATTGTCTAGTTTATTAGTATACAGTTGCTCATAGTATCCTCTCATTACTTCCTTTATTTCTGTGGGGTCAGTGGCTATGTCTCCTCTTCCCATTTCTCATTTTATATATTTGCATCCTCTCTCTTTTTCTTTTTGTCAAGTTTGCTAAGAGTCCATCCATCTTATTGATTTTCTCATAGAACCAACTTCTGGTTTTGTTGATTTTCTCAATTGTTTTCATGGTCTCAATTTCATTTATTTCTGCTCTAATCTTCGTTATTTCTTTCCTTTTGGTTGTTTTGGGGTTAGTTTGCCATTCTTTCTCTAGTTCTTCCAAGTGAACAGTTAAGTCCTCAATTTTTGCTCTTTCTTAAGTCCTCAATTTTTGCTCTTTCTTCTTTTTTGATATAGACATTTAAGGCAGTAAATTTCCCTCTTAGCACTGCCTTGACTGCATCCCATAAATTTTGATATGTTGTGTTTTCATTTTCATTTACCCTGAGATATTTGCTGATTTCTCTTGTGATTTCTTCCTTGACCCATAGTTGTCTAAGACTGTGCTGTTTAGCCTCCATATATTGTGAATTTTCTGGCCCTCTGCCTGCTATTGATTTTCAACTTCATTCCTTTATGATTTGAGAATGTGTTTTGTATGATTTCAATCTTTTTAAATTTCTTAAGACTTACTATGTGACCCAGCAAATGGTCTACCAATGAGAATGATCTATGAGCACTTGAGAAAAAGGTGTATCCTGCTGTTGTGGGGTGTAATGTTCTATAAATGTCTGTTAAGTCTAGCTCATTTATTGTATCATTCAAATTCTCTGTTTCTTTATTGATCCTCTGTCTAGTTGTTCTGTCCATTGTGAGAGTGGGAAATTGAAGTCTTCAACTATTATGGTACATGTATCTATTTTTCTTTTCAGTGTTTGCCTCATGTATTTTGGAGCATTCTGGCTTGGTGCATAAATATTTATGATTGTTATGTCTTCTTGTTGAATTGTTCCTTTTATTAATACATAGTGTCCTTCTTTGTCTCTTTTCACTGTTTTACATTTGAAGTCTAATTTGTTGGATATTAGTATAGGTACTCTTGCTCTTTTCTGATTGTTGTTTGCATGAAATATCTTTTTCCAATCTTTCACTTTCAGCCTATTTTTGTCCTTGGCTCTAAAATATGTCTCCTATAGATAGCATATAGATGGGTCTTGCTTTTTAATCCATTCTGCTAGTCTGTGTCTTTTGATTGGGGAGTTTAATCCATTGACATTTAGTTTTATTACTGTAATGGCAGTACTTTCTTCTACCATTTGGCCTTTTGGATTTTATATCACATCTAATTTTTTTCTTTTTTCTTTTTTTTTACCTTTACTGATAGTCTTCATTTCTACATTCTTCTCCACACCTCTCTCTTCTGACTTTTCCTATCTGCCTCTAGTGCTCCCTTTAGTATTTCTTGCAGAGCCAGTCTCTTGGTCACAAATTCTCTGAGTGGGCAGTGCAACAGTGCCCTAAATCAGGGGTCAGCAAACTTTTTGCAGAGGACCAAATGGCTTTACAGCTTATGTGGACTCTGTTGCAACAACTTGATTCCACCACTTTTCATACAAAAGCAGCTAGTAATATATAAACAAATGGACATGGCTGTATGCAGTAAAACTTCACAAAACCTGCAGCCTAGGTTGGGCTGTTGCTTTCAAATCCCTGACCTAAGTTTTACAATTGGCTCTGTGCTGCAACTTTCTAGCTTTGTGTGACCTTGAACCAGTTGTGCTTGTGCAGGGCTGTGAAATTTAAATGAAATAATGACAGTTGGTGGTGCCCACTCAGTGCTATAGAAGGATTGGGCACTATTACTACCATTTTGACCTACCAGGAGTACATAATCAAAGCCAGCCCTGCCCTCAAGAAATTCACAATTTTACAGGATAGGCATCTCCAAAAACCTCTAGTAGAGGGAGCTATATGTGAAGGAGCCTTGATGGACACACGATGACATGTATTAATGTTAACAGCCAATAATTGCTAATTATAAAACACCTTCTCTGTCCCAGACACTGGGCTAAGTGCCTTCCATAACTCTAATCATCCCGCAACCCTATGTTAAAGGGATCATTATTATCCCCATTTTATAGACAAGGAATTTGAGCCCTGAAAGGATAGGGTATTGTGGGCTGGGGTCAGACAGTGAGGGAGGGAAGAATTCAGAATTTGAACTCAGACCAGTCAGCACCAGAGTGCAGACAAAGAGGGAACTTGAGAGTTCATTCTGGAGGAAATGGCACTGAAGGAAGAGCTTGGAAGAGGAGAGCTGGGGAAGAACGAATGAGACAAGAAGCCAGAGGAAAAAGCAGATTTCCAAAAGCTCCAAGTGCATTAAGCTTCAGTCCAGATGGAGAAAGAGGACAGAGCCCAAGAGAGAGGAGACACAATGAGGCAACCTAGGCAATGAGTAAAAGGACAGGTGGCTTGAGATTGGAGAGATGAGAGCAGCAGAGAGAAGCCTCCTTTTTGCCAGGGGCATCCCATGGACCAAGTCAGAGGGGCATCAGCTAAATGTCCTTTGGGCTGGGAGTGGGATCCTGCATGGGGGGAAAAGTTGATGAGGGCAGATATTGTCTTACCATTGAGGTTCCCAAAGTGTTTTGCTTGTGCAGTGTTTTAAACTTTTGGAATTTGTTGACAGTATTTAAAAACCAGAAGATGTCTGTTCAAGTTGCCTGGGCTGCTCAAGGCACATATCATGAAATGATTCAGGTTAAACAATGGGAATTCATTTGTTCACAGTTTTGAGGTCGGGAAAATGTCCAAATCAAAGCATCACCAAGGTCATGCTTTCTTTCTGAAGACTGGCCGGCAGTCCTTGGCTCCTCTGCCACATGGCAAGGTGGAAGCATCTGCTGGTCTCTTCCTTCTCTTTCAGGTTTTGCTGATTTCACCTTCTCGATTCCATGGCTTCCTCTCTGTCTAAATGTCACTCTCTTATAAAGGACTCCAGTAGTAGATTAAGACCCTTCCTGATTGAGGTGGGACACACCTTAACTGAAATAGCCTCATCAAATAGGTCCAAGTTAGAATAGGTTCACATCCACAGGAATGGATTAAATTTAAGAACATGTTTTTGGGGGCTTACATTCACCTTCAAACTACTAAAATTTCTCATTCAGAAACACAGATTTCCAGCTTCTGTTGAAAACCTGGATTGACGTTTCCTCAGCAGCAGTAGAGGCTGTCCCTCTAGCTGGACGTACAGCAGTCTCCAGTTTATTACAGTTCTCTCCAGGTCCTATCCCCAACCTGGGTCCAAGGCCCAAAGTCAGGGCCATTTCTGCCTGGGACTGGACTGTGGATTTCCTAACACCAGGAGCCTTCCCTTAGTGCTGAGGGACTAAAGCATACGGGGTGCAAGGAGCTGTGAAAAACCAAGCTGGGTAAGGAGTACAGGCCCTGGCAAGGGAGGAGTTACAGGAACAGCATTTAGTTTCCAGAAGAGTTCTCTGGCAGTTTCAGGGGTACAGGGAAGGTGGGGAAACTGGAGAGCAAGAAGCTGATGTCAAACTGAGGTCAGGGGATGAGGAAGGGTGAGGGTGGGCCAAGGGTTTTTGACCCCTGGGGGAGAGACAATGGTAATTAAAGAATGAAGAAAAGACTCAAGCGTTAAGGATGGAGAGGCAGGAAGGAGGGGGTAGACCAGAAGGGAGCCAACATGGCTGGGACTCCAATACCTGAGGTTGCAAGGAACTGGCCAAGGGTGCAGTGAGATTGTGGGCTGGGAGAAGGGTGGGTAGAGACGAGATGTGCTGGAGCAGAAGGAAACCATCCATCAACTCCATCGGTGATAAGTATCTACCCTGGTGTGCTGATTTGAAAGGATGTATGTACCCTAGAAAAGACATGTTTTAATCCTAATCCCATTTTGTAAAGGCAATTGTTTCTTCTAATCCCTATTCTGCACTATATGCTTGAAACTTTAATTAGATTATCTCCCGGGAGATGTTACTCAATCAAGAGTAGTTGTTAAACTGGATTAGGTGGAGACGTGTCTCCACCCATTCCAGGTGGGTCTTGATTAGTTTTCAGAATCCTATAAAAGAGGAAACATTTTGGAGAAAGGAGGAGATTCAGAGAGACCAGAGAAGAACGACAGAGCCATGAAAGCCACAACAGAGAATGCTGCAGAACCAAGAAGCAAAGAGTCCACCAGCCAGTGACTTTGGGAGATGAAGATGAAGAAGGAAAATGCCTCCCAGAGAGCTGGAGAGGAAGCTAGCAGATTACCCCGTGTTCGCCATGTGCCCTTCCAGCCAAGAGAGAAACCCTGACTTTGCCATGTGTTTTCCACTTGAGAGAGAAACCCTGAACTTCATTGGCCCTCTTGAATCAAGGTATCTTTCCCTAGATGCCTTAGATTGGACATTTCTATAGAATCGTTTTAATTGGGACATTTTCCATAGCCTAAAAACTGTTAACTTGCAACTTATTAAATTCCCCTTTTTGAAAGCTGTTCCATTTCTGGTATATCGCATTCTGGCAGCTACCAAACTAGAACACCCGGGTGCAGCAAAAATAATAATGATAATTAAGAATGGGCTGGTTTGAGTTGGCAGAGGAAGGCAAGAGTCCCCCAGGCAGGGGAGAAAACCCAAGGAAATGCTTGGAGCTAGAAAGGGGCTGAGAGCTGTAGGGTATCTGACCCAGTGCCGAAAGGTTGGTTCTGTACATTCCTTAGCTCATCATCATTTAATATTACCACCAAAATCCAACCCCCTTCCCTCGTGATTAACATCTCTTGCCAATTCAGGTCCACTCCCCACCCCCAACTTAGGCCACACTGGCTCTTTTGCTGTCCACTGAACAGGCCAGGCTCATTCTGGTCTTTGCACAAGCTATTCCCTCTAAGAGGAACATTTCCTGCACCCCTTCCAGGTTCACTCCAAAGTTGGCTCTAGATGTCAGTCATTTGGTTGTCCCATTGCGGGTTCATTTTCTTCGTAGATGTTTAGCACAGTTTTCAGGAGCGTGGGTATTTCCTGCCTCCCCTCCTTGGATGTAAACTCCACATGGGGCCCGAATTGTGTCTGGTACATTCGCTGCTGTACTTCCATCCCCGGAGCAGGACCCGGCAGACAGAGGTGTCGGGACACTAATTGTAGATGGAGTGAATGCACCTGCTGGGGTGAGGCTGGTAAGGTCCCTACTCTGTCCCCTGCCCGGACGCTCAATTGCATGGCACACTCTCCGGTTTTTCCCAGCCCCACCTTCTCTCTTCCTGGGCATCCCACAGGCAACTGGGGCTCAGCCTCCACCTTCCCACACGCAGCTCTTTGCCTGGCACCTGGGAACCTGCCTGCCTCCTCCCTCTCCTTCTCCCGGACTGACCTTTAATCAGTAAGTTGGCTCCACCTCCAATATATCCGTGAGTCCACCCCTCCCTCCCGCTCCACCCCTGGGTCAGGCACCAGCTCCCAAACTGGTCCAACTGCATTCAGCCTGGCCTTCTCCCAAACAGCTTCGGCCTGGCTGCTGGAGGACACTTCCATGCTAAATCCATGTCTGATCAGGAGATCCTTGTGCTTAACAGCCTCCCTCAGGTTAGAGTCTAAACTTAGCTGGAGAGAGCTTTCTGGAACACCCTCCCCCCTCTGCAAGGCTCCACTCTGGTCTCTGCCTGCTTCTCCGGGTTTAGCTCTGGATACAGCCCACATTCTAGCCGCGCCAGGTGACTTCTAGTTCCCAGAACGCGGCAGCTCTTCTGGTGCTCCTGCTCCCACGTGTTCTTCTGCCAGGCACACCTGCCCTGAACTTGCCTCCTTGGCGAATCTCTCTTCCCCCGTCAATCCTCAGCTGAGCCTCAGCCCTGGCCAGGAAGCCTTCCTCCTTGCTGCCACAAACCTCACTTACATGACATTCCTCTGGGTGCATTTTACCAGGAGATTTGCTTGTCAATCTCCTCCCCTGCCAGCTCTAAGTGTAAATTCCTTGAGAGCAGAGATTTTATTTTTTTAACCTTTGTATCCTCAGAACCAAACATGATGCCTGGCACCTGACAGATATCGACATGTAAATATTTGTTGAGCAAATAAATGCTTGCTAAAGAAATGATGGTAATCTGGCAGTATCAGATTACCCAATAGAGTTTAGGGCAGTAGCAAATACCCAAATTATTTGGAAAGTATTTGACCTTTGGATAAAAGCATCGGAGTTTGTCATTATGGAGAAATAAGAGTTATGTTGTATTTCTTTACCTTCCTTTTGTTTAGTTTTGTTTCTATTATGAATAGAAAAATCGTGAGCAGGGAACATAGTCTTTTTATCCCAATATCATATTATGAAAGCTTTCAAATGTCCATAAAGGGTGAAGAAGATGGCACGGTGGATACTGGTATATCCTACTCTGAGATTCAATAATTGCTAGCATTTTGCCTCTTCTGTCGCTCCCTCCCCTCTTCTTATTTAATTTAATTTTGGAAGTTTTGAACCATTTGACAGGTAATTGCAGAAGCTACAGATACTTCATCCTTAAATGCATCAGCACGCACTTTACAGGAATAAGGGCATTCTCCTACACAATCTCGATACAACCCTTATGTAAGGAAATTAACCCTAATTCCATACCATCATTTAATGTCCAGTCCACATAACAAATTGTCCCAACTGTTTTTCCTGTAAACTGGATGTTAGTTCTAGAGGCTGGATTAGATTCAAGCTCACTGTTTTTGGGGTGATACCGGACAAAAGTGTTGGATTCTTGTACACGATGTGTTCAAATGGCTAATTCCTGAGACACCGGGGTTTCAAAGAGAGAAAAAATTTATTACTAGGCGTGTAGCAGGAAAGCAGATGTTCTACCAGCCCCAAAATCTGTCTCCCTAAACTGCAGTAATTCTGATAATTTTATAGCATTAAAAGATGGGCAGGGTTTAGGATAATGAGCCCAGTGGCCCCAGATCATGTAATTAGGGGTGATTTAATTATTGAGCGTATGCAGATTACATGCTTAGCCAAAGCATGTATGTAAGAAAATGGCAGCTTTAATATGATGCTGGGCATGATTTTTAGTATTATAATAAGGTTTAGGTGACTTACAGGTTAAAGTCTAAGCTACTGCTCATGTCAGGCAGGCCCATTTTGGCTAGACTCAGCTCTGCTTATCAAGATAACTTTGAACTTGGGATGGGTCAGGTCTGGGCTGACCCAGGACCCTTCATTAATAATAAACATTAGGGGCTGTCTTTAATGATTCCAAACTCTGAAGTCAAAAAACTGCCCAAATTACTCTGGGATATATATCAAGGCATCACACTAACCTGGACAAACTAACAAAATCTCATGCCCTATTCAAGATTTCATATACTTATGGTGTTCAACTAAACTGACCATCCAAGGTTCTGAGGCACTGGCTGAAGTCGACCCTTCAGTTCCGAGGGTCATCTTGAGATCCAGGCCCGACTTCTATCACTATATCCAATGATCAATCAGAAATGTTGGTGTCTAAATTGGCTTAAATTCTGTGCAGACTGGAAAGCAAATGAAAATCACTCAGATATCTCTGTAGAAGTTTGCAAAGTAGGGGGCTGGAAATAAGGATAAAAAGAGCTGCTATTTAGTGAGCACCTGCTGTGTGTGGCTGGCACATATTTTCTGAGTATTTATTCCAGGCCAGAGCCTGGAATAAGGTGGATGAGGTGGGGAACAAGGAAGCCATCATTCCTGCCTTCACCGAGCTTAGTGTCTAGTGATGGGGACAGAGAAATAAATAGGCTATTGCATTGCAGTTTAATAAGTTGCATGATGGAGATGTAAAGAGTGGCAGACGCAGAGGAAAGGCATCTAATATTATGGGATAGAGCTAGAGGTAGGAGGTAGAAAAACCTGCATAACATCAATTCTCAGCCAGGGTGCTGCTATCTGGGAGTGAGACTACAAGAGGAGGGATGTATTGCATCAGTAAGGAATGCTTTCAAAGTGTCCAACTGAGTGGTATATTCATGGAAAAATTCACCAAAAGCCCTGACAGTGATGAAATGAGGTGTGGACATTATTGGGAGACAATTCTTCATGTGTCTCTCGCAGTCCTGCATGTTTTATGTCATAGCCATTGTGACAGACCATCTGTGACAAAAAGTGTCACATTTAAAAATATATATTTTTATTGACAAATCTTCACACATACAGTCCATACAGGGTGTAAAATCAGTGGTTCACAATATCATCACATTGTTGTGTATTCATCACCACAACCATTTTTTAGAATATCTGCATCACTCCAGAAAGAAAAAGAAAAAGAAAAAAGGAAAAACTCATCCATCCCATACCCCTTAGCCGTCCCTCTCATTGACCACTAGTATTTTCATCTACCCAATTTATTTTACCTCTTATCCCCTCTATTATTTATTTATTTTTATCTATACTTTTTTACCCATCTGTCCAAACCCTGGATAAAAGGAGCATCCGACACAAGGTTTTCACAATCACACAGTCACATTGTAAATGTTATATCTTTATACAATCATGTTCAAGAATCAGGGCTTCTGGAACATAGTTCAAGTGTTTCAGGTACTTCCCTCCAGCCACCCCAATACACTATAAACTAAAAAGGGATAGCTATATAATGCATAAGAATAACCTCCAGGATAGCCTCTCGACTCTGAAATCTCTCAGCCACTGAAGCTTTATTTTGTCTCATTTCTCTCTTCCCCCTTTTGGTCAAGAAGGCTTTTCAATCCCATAATGCCGGGTCCTGGCTCATCCCAGGAGTCCTGTCCCATGTTGCCAAGGAGGTTTACACCCCTGGGAGTCATTTCCCACATAGTGGGGAGAACAGTGAGTTCATCTGCCAAGTTGGCCTAGAGAGAGAGGCCAGAGCTGAGCAACAAAAGAGGTTCTCTGGGGATGACTGTTAGGCCTAATTTTAAGTAGGCTTAGCCTATCCTTTGCAGGACTGAGTTTCATATGGTTGAACTCCAAGATCGAGGGCTCAGCTTATTGATTTGGTTGTCCCCACTGCTTGTGAGAATATCAGAAATTCTCCAAATGGGGAAGCTGAATATTTCTTCCTTTCTCCCCAGTCCCTCAAGGGGACTGCACTGGTTTGAATCTGTGGTGTACCCCAGAAAAGCCATGTCCTTTAATCCTCATTTAATATTGCTGGGTGGAGGCTTTTTGTTCATCCATGGAGATGTGACCCACCCAATTGTGGGTGGTAACTTTTGATTAGATAGTTTCCTTTGAGATGTGTCTCCACCCATTCAAGGTGGGGTTGCTTACTGTAGCCCTTTAAGAGGGAGCCATTTTGAAAAAAACTTTAGAGCCTTGAGAGCCCATGCAGCCAGAGACCTTTTGGAGATAAAGAAGAAAAACAGACCCAGGGGAGCTTCATGAAACAAGAAGCCAGTAGAGAAAGCTAGCAGATTCCCCATGTGCCCTTCCAGCTGAGAGAGAAACTCTGAACTTCATCGGCCTTTCTTGAGAAGGTAACCACTTGTTGGTGCCTTAATTTGGACATTTTCATAGCCTTGCCTTAATTTGGACATTTTCATGGCCTCAGAACGGTAAAATTGCAACTTAACAAGTTCCTTTTTGAAAAATCCGTTCTGTTTCTGTTATCTTGCCTTCCAACAGCTTACAAATTAGAACAGGGACTTTGCAAATACGTCTTTATTCACTGCCCAAATTACTCTGGGATATATATCAAGGCATCACACAAACCTGAACAAAGCAACAAAATCTCATGCCCTAGTCAAGATTTCATATACTTATGGTGTTCAACTAAACTAACCATACATGTTAAATTAGGTAATGTACCACCCAAGATATAAATTTTGCACCAAATAAACATCTCTCCCTTTGGTCTCACACAGAAATTGAAGTTTTAAAATATGGACGATATCATCCTTTACGCTGTATTCTGATCTACCCTAGTCCTATCCAGATCAGCTTCCTTCATATCTCTAGCTGAAGTATAGACCATCCTTTGTTTTTTGTATGCTGTATGGCAGGGGTCATATTTCATTCTTTTTCCATATGAGTATCCCGTTACTGCAGCACCATTTACTGAATTTTTTTTTTGAGGTGGAAGTGCATGGGCTGGAATCAGCAGGCGAGAATTCTACCACTGAGCTACCCTTGCACCCCCAGACCATCTTTTTAAGAATATGTGCACAGCAAACAGCCTTAAAGATAGAGTTTGTCATTCTGGAGCTAAGTTCAGGCAGGTTTATTGCCCATTATAAAAGTTTCAGGTTCCTTAAGCTTAAGCTTCCTATTCTGTAATGTATCCCATTGTGTGTGTTGGCATCACCCAGCCTTCTTGCATCACCCTGTGGGAAATGGGGCTTGGCGAACACACATAAATGCCGATACACTGGCCCCTGCTATTGCAGTGTGTAGCAAAGTCCTTAGTCTCTGAACTGGGAGACTTGTGTCTTCTCCCAGCATCCATGAAACTGTGGCAGGCTAACTTGTTACCTTGTAAGTAGAGTAAAATCTCAGACCCTTCAATGTCTTTGCACATACAACTAGAAAATTTTTATTTACATTCTAAATTCTATTTGTTCTAGTTTGCTAGCTGCCGAAATGCAGTATACCAGAAACAGAATGGCTTTTAAAAGGGGGAGTTTAATAAGTTGCTAGTTTACAGTTCTAAGGCCAAGAAAATGTCCCAGTTAAAGCAAGTCTATAGAAATGTTCCATCAAAGGCATCCAGGGAAGGATACCTTGGTTCAAGAAGGCCGATGAAGTTCAGGGTCTCTCTCCCAAGTGGAAGGGCACATGGTGAACACAGTCAGAGTTTCTCTCTCATCTGCAAGGGCACATGGTGAACACGGCGTCATCTGCTAGTTTCTTCTGGCTTCCTGCTTCATGAAGCTCCTCAGGAGGCATTTTCCTTCTTCCAAAAGTTGCTGACTGGTGGACTTTGCTTCTCGTGGCTATGTCGTTCTGCTCTGCTGTCTCTGAATCACTTTTATTCTCCAAAATGTTTCCTCTTTTATAGGACTCCAGAAACTTATCAAGACCCACCCAAATGGGTGGAGACATGTCGTCACCTAATCCAGTTTAACAACCACTTTTGATGAAATCACATCTCCAGGGAGATGATCTAATTACAGATTCAAACACACAGTATTGAATAGGAATTATTCTGCCATTATGAAATGGGATTTTGATTAAAACATGGTTTTTCTAGGGTCCATACATCCTTTCAAACCAGCATTCTAGTTGTCATTTCTACAGAAATGAACAAAACAAAGGCCCTCTCCTCATAAAGCAGACATTCCAGTGGGACAGAATGTGGCAGGGTAAGTTGGAGCTTCCTTTATGCCGAGCAGTGTGGCAAAATGTCTGAAAAACTTAAAAATGAATCTGTCTACCTCTTAACCAATGGTAGGAATGCTTTCCAAGGAAAATAGCAGACAAATATACAAAGATATATGCACAAGAATATTTATCATAGCATTGTATACAAAGTGTTTCTTGAACTTCATCACTTCAGGTACTATGCTTATGATTTGTGTTATAGCCATACACTACCTATAATCTTATTTCCTTCATCTTTTATCCAACTCAGGAAACCTAGTTAAATAAATTTAAAAAAATAGTAAGTACACTGAATGAAGCTGAATGTGAGTATGATATAGAGAGAAGGGCTGGGCGCACATATGAAACCAAAAGGAATGATAGAGGATATAGACTGAGACGGTATAATTTAGGAATGTCTACAGTGGACAATGATGGTGATTAAATGTACAAATTAAAAAACATTTCTACATAAGGGAGAACAAATGGATGTCAGTAATGCAGGGTGTTGAAAATAAGGGGAAATGTACAATCAATGCAAACTAGGGTCCATAGTCAACAGTAACATTGTAATATGCTTCCAATGAATGGAACAAAGGCATTATGCCAAAACTAAATGTCAACAAGTGAGGGACAAGGAGGAAGGGCATGGGATTCTTTGTGGAAGAAAAGGAAACGTCTTCAGATAGATTATGGTGGTGAAGGCATGTCCATACACTTAGGCTGGATTGTATGATGTGTGACTAAAACTGTTTAAAAACGAACAGAGAGAATCAAGTGCTGGAGAAAATTTGGAGAAAGAGATGTACCTATTTACTGTTGGTAGGGAAACTGATAGGTGCAGCCCCTTGGAGAACAGCAGGAGGCTAGGTGTGGGTTTGCCATATGTCATGGTCAGGTTCATGTGTCAACTTGGCCAAGTGGTGGTACCTGCTTGTCTGGTTGGGCAAGTGCTGGCCTGTCTGTTGCGATGAGGACATTTCATATAGTTAGATCATGATCACGTCAGCTGCATCCATAGCTGATTCCATTTGTAATCAGCCAAAGGGGAGTGTCTTCTGCAATGAGTCATGCTTAATCTAATCACGGGAAGCCTTTTAGGGAGGATTCAGAAGAGACAGGCTCTTTTCCTGCTTCGGCTGGTGAGCCTCGCCTGTGGAGTTTGTCCAGACCCTCCATCGGAGTCGTCGGCTTCACAGCCTGCCCTGCGGATTTTGGATTCTGCGTTCCCGTAGTCACATGAGACACTTTTATACATTTTATATTTGCGAGTGTCCCCTGTTGATTCTGTTTCTCTAGAGAACCCTGACTAATACACCATATGATCCTGAAACTCTGTTGCTCACTGTAGCCTGGAGGAATGGAATACGAGGACACGAATGGACATTTACACACTGGTGTTTATGGCAGCAGTGTTCCCTATCCATAATGAATGGAGGTGGCCTAAGTGTCCAAGGACTGAGGAATGGAAGGGAGAACTATGATGTATACATACAAAGGACTAATGAGTGGCTGCAAGAAGGAATGAAGTTGTGAGGCATACAACCTGGTGAATGAAACTTAAGGACTGTATGTTGAATGAAATGTCAGGAGCAAAAAGACAAATATTATCATGCCTCAATCTTATGGACTAACTAGAATAAACAAACTCAGCAAACTAAAGTCGAGAGCATGGGTTATCAGGTTGGGGCCAATTGTAAAGGGTCCTAGATTGTAAGCTCTTACAGCCATCACATATATTCAGGAGGTGTAACTGTTAATTCTAAATTCTGAGATACTGAGCTGTTTGTATATAACGTGGTTGTTCCTTGAAACTTTGGGTATTTATGTGACACCTGAGACTTAGAGTTTGAGCTCTGAAGCTAGGAAAGTCAGCACTACCCCATACAGGAACTGTTGAAAAGTTGAAAAAGTGATCAGACATAGAATAGAGATATGAATGAAGCTGATCTGGATAGGACTAAGGTATATCAGAAGACTGGGTAAAAGATGATATCGTCCATATCTTAAAACTTCAAATTCTGGGTGAGACTAAAGGGAGGGATGTTTATTGGGTGGAAAATTTATATTTGAGGTAGTGTATTTCCTAATTTAACTCATATGGTCTGTTTAGTTGAACATCGTAAGTACATGGAATCCTGAATAGGGTGTGAAATTTTGTTGGTTTGTCCAGGTTAGTGTGATGCCCTAAATCCCAGAGTAATTTGGGCAGTGAATAAAGAAGTATTTGCAAAGTCCCTTGGGGGACTGGGGAGAAAAGAGGAAATATTCAACTTCCCCATTTGGAGAATTTCTGATAGTCTCGCAACCAGTGGGGACAACCAAATCGATAGGTTGTCGATTTTGGGGTTTATTCCTATGAAACTTATTCCTGCAAAGGATAGACTAAGCCTATTTAAAATTAGGCCTAAGCGTCACCCCTAGAGAAACTTTTTGTTGCTCAGATGAGGCCTTTCTCTCTAAGCCAACTCGGCAGGTGAACTCACTGCCCTCCCCATCTACATGGGACATGACTCCCAGGGGTGTGGACCTCCCTGGCAATGTGCGACAGAAATCGTAGAATGAGCCGGGACTCAGCATCAAGGGATTGAGAAAACCTTCTCAACCGAAAGGGGAAAGAGAAAAATGAGACAAAATAAAGTGTCAATGGCTGAGAGATTTCAAACATAGTCGAGAGGTTATCCTGGAGGTTATTCTTATGCATTTTATAGATAACGCTTTTTAGTTTAAGGTAGATTAGAAAGATTAGAAGGAAGTGCCTGAAACTGTAGAGCTGTGTTCCAGTAGCCATGTTTCTTGAAGATGATTGTATAATGATACAGCTTTCGCAATGTGACTTTAAAAATTTTTAAAATATTTATATACATATATAATGTGTTTATTTATAAATACCATATATTTATATAAATATGATAATAAATCTTTCTGGTAGTTATACAATGTTTAATTTTTTAAATATTTTTATCGAGAAATATAGAGATAGGCCACATCTGAGCAACAAAAGAGGTTCTCTAGGGGTGACTCTTAGGCCTAATTTTAAGTAGGCTTAGTCTATCCTTTGTGGGGATAAGTTTCATATGAACAAACCCCAAGATTGAGGGTTCGGCCTATTGATTTCATTGTCCCCACTGTTTGCGAGAATATCAGGAATTCTCCAAATGAGGAAGTTGAATTCTCTGCTTTTCTGAGGGGGCTTTGCAAATACTTTTTTATTCACTGTTCAAATCTTTCCTTCTGGTTTCATTTGTGCCCCCAGCCCTCCTCCCTTTATTATTCTTACATTCAGTATAAATATTACAGTATTTATGAACAAACACATTATATATATATATAAATATTTAAAATTCTTGTATGTACTATACAAAATTATTCCAGTTACATGTATATTCCAGTTACATATCACATTATGTCAAATTACTGACTTTTAACATCAAAAAGTTGGAAACAGGTAGTTCAGTGGTAGAATGCTCGCCTTCTGTATGGGAGACCTAGATTCAATTCCCAGACCATACACCCCACCCCACCAAAAAAAAAAGTTGGATACAAAAATAGCAGTTAAATAAATTGTGGTATTTTGTATAAATTAAGGGAATGTTAGCAGGCATTAAAAGTAATGATATAATGTATATTTATTGTCATGGAATAATCCTTATGATAAAATGTAAATTGAAAATAAAATAGGGTCAAAATAGTGTTATCACATTTGAATATATATAAAGTATATTGTACATATTATGCATATATATTTACATGTATGTATCTTTAGAAAATATTTTAAATGCATTAATTGTGTTCAGGTAATCAGAACTGTGGGTAACTTAATTTCTGTCAATTTAGCAAAAAAGAAGTTTAGGTTTTTTTTTAAGCTAGAGAGAAGTAATGCATTGAATTTCTATGCTCTGGGGAAATAAATGGTGGCCTTATTGCTCTACATACTAATTTTTTGTGACATTGCTTCTCAATAGATTTCCAAGTAATTGAACAGAGCTGGAATAAGCACTCTGGGAAGGCTATCTTTGGAAATTAATAAGCCATGATGTATCGACTTACTCTTTATTCTCAAATGTGTAATAAATGGCTGAAAAACTGCAGGGAGGAAAGGTCTATATCTTCATGATTTATATCAGAAGTAGTTCACAGAGTCACGAAACATCTGAACTAGAAGGAGTATTCATAAAGATATTCTTTTACCCCCTGGGCATTGTACACATAAAGAAATTGAGACTCAGTCCAATGTGTCCAAAGTCTACATTTGCAGGGGGAAAGACTAGAATCCAGGCATTCTGGGCTCCAGCCCAGTGGAAAGGGGTGAGGTGTGGCCTGACGTTATATTCAAATCCCAATCCTGTTACACCCTGGGGGAGGTAAATGGGCAAGTTCACGTAACTTCTCTGAGCCAGGCTTTTCTCATCTTTGAAATGGGAAGAATGTTTATCTCAGAGGGCTTTTGAGATATCAACCGTCCATCCGCCTATCCAGGATTCTTCTTCCGAAAGGAACGTTGTTTTTGTTTGGGGCAGCAATAAGCCTGGCAAACATGCTCATTTCCCTGACTCCCATGTGACACAGTTCCTGAAAATGATGAATAAGCTGATGGTTTCTGGGAAAGCTTTTTCTTGCTGAATCAGAACTCACTCATTCCCTGCTTTCCACTTGTTCCTGTCTGCAAGACGGACATGTGGCTGGAAATGAAGTAGCCATGTTGCAATCACAGAAACTTAAACACAAAGGCAGAATCCAACATATTAAAAATGGTGGAAAGGAAAACAAGAAAAAGTCTGGGATGTCCTTGTTACTGAACAGTTCCACCAGCCATGTGTTGCCTGCTTCTCCCTTTCTTGTTATGAGGGAAAAATAAATCCCTATTTGGCTAAGTCACTGAGGCATATTGGAAAGTTGGTTTCAATTATTTCCTGTCTGTAGTAGAATTATCCATTTACATTCTTGACCTCATGGAGGGTAGAGCATATATTTCCATGTCTTGACTTTGGGCTTGGTCTTGTGACTTGTATTGGCCAATGGGATATTGCTGAATGAAATATGAGCAGAGCCTTAAAATATGCGTGTGCAATTGGGTTTGCTCTGCTGTGTTTCTGAATTCTCCATGAGAAGAAACTATCCTGAGAAATCTGTTGGTCTCAAAATAGTTGTGGGAAATAGGATTCAATCCAACCCTTTAGCCAATCACAGTTCTATGAATGAGGAAAAAATGTTTGCTATCACATGCCTCTGAAATTTGGGGGTTGTTTGTTATTCAGCAATAGCTGACTAATACATCCTCTATAATCAAGTTTGTCTATTGCTTTTACCAGAAAGCCTTCTTAAATACAAATAATATGTCACTTGAGGAGTGCCTGGTATCAACAAGGTGCTCAACAAATATCACTTGCTTTATTTTCACTCTCCCACACAATATGATTCCTGAAAAAGTAAGAAATTTCTCTTGAGTAATGTTTGGCTTTTGGTTTTGGTCTGTGACTCTTTCAATGGGTTTTTACATGACATTCAATCATTCCCATTGTGTTTATTTTTCCAACTGAACATTCCAGACTTTAAGAAACAGATTAAAACAAGCCCATAATAATATGGGCTATAAACTTAATATGTAAAAAACTGAGACTTTTTTGGCATGGGGTTAATAATTTTGAGCAAAAGATTTATGGAAAGAGTCAAAATACTGACTTTGTTCAATCATAAGAAGCTGTAACTTAAATTAGCCTGTGAACTCTCCTTTTATTTCATTTTATTTTATTTTTACCTTTTATGTGTGTACAGAGGCTCTAATACGAGGCGTCAGCTGTGTAATGGTCTCTTGCCGCTAGTAAATGCTCAGGCCAAGCCACAAAGACTGGTTTCACAGCAAAAGACATTGATCTCACGACACTGTCCAATTACAATGACTGCATGGATTATATAGAGTGACTGAGGGAGAGCTCGAGGGGGGCTGAAGTGCACTTGACTTCAGGGGTTTGTTCTTGGGCTGCTGCTCTTTCAGGACCTCAGGGCATGGAGCTGTTGTGCTTGCACGAGCCGAACTGCTAAATCAAGAGCTAGCTACCACCTAGATTAATTCCTTGATGCTCAGTGGGTCCAAGAGCCAGCAGCAGCACCCAGGAGAGGGTTAGAAATGCAGAATCCTAGGCCCCACCCCAGACCTGTTAAATCAGAACCAACACCTTAACGAGATCCCGGGGTGAGTCTTTTTTTTTCAAGTTAAAAAAATAGAGATATAATTCACATACCATAATATTCATTCTTCTCAAGTGTACAGTTCAGTGGTTTTTAGTACATTCACTATCTAATTCCAGAGCATTTTCATCACTAGTAAAGGAGCCCCATACCTATAGCAGACCCTCCCCATTCCCACCTGTCCCCCAGCCCCTGGCAACCACTAACCTACTTTCTGTCTCTATGGATTTGCCTGCTCTAAACATTTTACATAAATGGCATCAAACATAATGTAAACTTTAATGTCTGACTTTTTTTCACTTAGTGTAATGTTTTCAAGCTTCACCCATTGAATTACTACTTCATCCATTTTTATGGCTGAATAATATTTCACTGTACTGCTATACCACATTTTGTTCATCTATTGCCTAATTACATTCACATTCCACTGCGGTTGGTGGGCATTTGGTTTATTTTCACTTTTTGGCTCTTATGAATAGCTACTATGAACACTTGTGTATGTTTTTATGTGGATGTATGTTTTCATTTCTCTTGAATTTGCTGGGTCATATGTTAACTCTATGTTTACCATTTTTTAAATTGATTTTTTTTAAATACCAAAAAACACCAAACAAATGCAAACATTCGTAACTTTTGATCATTCCGTTCTACATATATAATCAGTAATTCACGATATCATCACATAGTTGCATATTCATCATCATGATCATTGCTTGGAACATTTGCATCTATTCAGAAAAAGAAATAAAAAGAAAACAGAAAAAAAAATTTATACATGCCAGACCCCCCACCCCTCCCCCTCACCAGTCACCAGCATTTCACTTTAAATTTATTTTAACATTTGTTCCCCCTATTATTCATCTTTATTCCATATGTTTTACTCTTCTGTTGATAAGGTAGATAAAGGAGCATCAGACACAAGGTTTTCACAATCACACAGTCACATTGTGAAAGCTATATCATTATTCAATCATCATCAAGAAACATGGCTACTGGAACACAGCTCTCCTTTTCAGGCAGCTCCCTCCAGCCTCTCCATTACATCTTGACTAACAAGGTGATATCTATTTATTGTGTAAGAGTAACCTCCAGGATAACCTCTTGACTCTGTTTGGAATCTCTCAGCCATTGATGCTTTATTTTGTCTCATTTCACTCTTTCCCCTTTTGGTCGAGAAGATTTTCTCAATCCCTTGATGCTGAGTCTCAGCTCATTCCAGGGTTTTTCTCAATTCCTTAATGCTGAGTCTCAGCTCATTCCAGGATTTCTGTCCCACGTTGCCAGGAAGGTCCACACCCCTGGGAGTCATGTCCCACGTAGACAGGGGGAGCGTGGTGAGTTTGTCTGTTGTGTTAGCTGGAGAGAGAGGCCACATCTGAGCAACAGAAGAGGTTCTCTTGGGGGTGACTCTTAGGCCTAATTTTAAGTAGGCTTAACTTATCCTTTGTGGGGTTAAGTTTCATATGAACAACTCCCAAGATTGGGAGCTCAGCCTATAGCTTTGGTTGTCTGCACTGCTTGTGAGAATATCAAGAATTCAACTTGGGGAAGTTGAATTTTCCCCCTTTCTCACCATTCCCCGAAGGGGACCTTGCAAATACTTTTTTATTTACTGTTCAAATCACTCTGGGGCATCACTCTGGACAAACCAACAAAATCTCATGTCCTACTCAAGGTTCCATGTACTTATGGTGTTCAATTAAGCTGTCTACATAAGTTATATTAGGAAATGCACTAGTCAAAATATAAATTTTGTATCAAATAAACATTTTTTGCTTTAGTCTCACACGTAAGTTAAAATTTTTAAGCTGTCTACATAAGTTATATTAGGAAATGCACTAGTCAAAATATAAATTTTGTATCAAATAAACATTTTTTGCTTTAGTCTCACACGTAAGTTAAAATTTTTAAATATTAATTACAATCTGTTCTAGTTTGCTAGCTGCTGGAATGCAATACACCAGAGATGGATTGGCTTTTAATAAAAGGGGATTTATTTTC
>PVIY010037594.1:0-24535 GCA_004026745.1 Myrmecophaga tridactyla | reverse complement strand
GCAAACTAGATGCATTCTGCAGTTTAGCACACCATCATTATTTTAAAATGCTTGCTATGGATTAGAATTTCATATGCCTTATTCCTGGGGGTGGGATTGGGGAGTTATCCCTTGAGAAAAACCCGTTAACCCAAGAAATTTCAACATTTTGACAATCAAAAGAAAGCTGTTATATTTTAAAAATGTAACTTCAACTGTTATACATTTTCAATAATTGTTAAAACAGTTTTAAATTTTATCTACTACTTGTGCAAAGTTCCAAGTACATGGTGACTGTCAAGAATTGAAGAGGTCATCATTAGAAACTGGATCAGGAATTACATGCTCTATTCCTAATATAAACATCTTAAATTATGAGAAGCATGCGGAAGTTTCTCATGAAGTATTCTTAAATAATTTCAATTAAAAGTTCATATACAAATTCAATATTTAATATTCTCCTTAATATTTCTATATTATTTTTCTTAACATAATTCTATAATGTAAAGAAAATGTAATTATTTTTTTCTCCAGCCCTATATTGGTAGTCCCTAAATCTGCTCCAGTTTATCCCAGCATATCATTTTTAAAAAGATTGTAATTTTCTTTGTGTTCCGTGATTTAATGTCCGTATTATTTAGAAGATAGAATGAGGCTCACACCCGCATTCCCCAGAACTGTCAGAAGACTCTGAGTCACTCTGTACCTTAGAGATGGGTATTCATTCATCTATGTCCATCAAAACACAGTCTCTTCTTGCCCAGTTTCTTAGACCACGTGGATCCCCTCCTATAAGCACACTACCATGGCCTTCAGAAGGCCGGCCGCCTTAGTCCCATTCAGATTTTATACCTCAACCTTTGAACGACATAAAGGTGTGTCATCTAACTCCTAAAAGAACAAGACACAGACAAAGTGCTGTTCTAACTGCAAAACAAAAAATCCTTTGAGGAAGGGTAAAAAAGAAAAGAGTTTGTGAAATAATTGTCCATGGAAACAAATTTTTTGAATTCTTATCAGGAGCAACTTCACCTATTACAGAACAACACGCTTACCTGTATACATACAATGATCGGTTCATCAGTTTTGCTGTTGATGGGGAACACGGTGAGGTCCATATTAAAGACTTAACAGAAAACCAACAGAAAGGTAAAATATTTATTTTTTTCTATAATGATGCAATGATTCAAGTAAAACAAAAAAAATAAAAAATAAATCCACCAAACCATAAATAATGGATTAATCAGACATGGCAAATAGATTTTATGCTGTGTGCTAATTCAGTGCTTTGGCAGTGGATGTCTGAATAATACCATGTTGAGAAGGATGCTTCAGCTTCTGAAGGAAGCTTCCTTCAGAAGCTGAAGCATCAGAGAAGATGCTGATATTGAGAAGTGGTATCTGTTGCAAAAGATGGAAGGAAGGACCACATGTATTTGCTGTCACTAATTTATCCACTAAAAATTTCCAGCCTCATCTTAATGAACAAAGTCCAAGAAAAAGTACCAAAGTATAACCGCTAGTATAAGAATATATCCATAGTATGAGCAACATTTTAAATATTTTAATGGCAACTGTGTTAAGGAGTGCATAAGAGCATATTCACAAATTTTGGACACCTTTCTCAAAACCACAAAAATTATGCTTTTATTGAAACCTAATAAAAATGGAGGAGAGTTTTTGGTGTTATGTATATATTTGAACAGAAATCTTTTGAAAATATTGTATCTCACCAAAGGTATTTTATGCATTCTCTTTCAGATACAGTGTTAGTCCGTTACCATGATTCTCAAATCCCCTCAAATGATTCAGGTAATTTGAGGACTGGGTATCTGTAGTGCTTAAATTCTTAAGTGTGGGGTAAAGACAAATCCAAAATTCTTCTACAGGAAAAAAAAAGCATGAATTAGCAGTCTCAGAAGTTCCTCTCCTACCCAAGCTCACAGGAAAGTCACAGATTCTTATTTACTCCATCTCATCCATTTTGCATTTTAATAGTTAGGATAAAGGTGTGGATACATGTAGCAGAGACTCAAAATAACAATGGCTTAAGCCATATAAAACTTTATTTCTATCTTAGCCAGGACTGGAACAGCAGCTCTGCCCAGCAGCAGCTCCTTCTATTTTGTGGCTCTACCAATGTCTACATGGTTCAAGATTACTCATCACCAAGACTGTGTCCCAACAGCTTGGTAGAGGAAGATGGATGCATGTGTTCCCTTTCCCTTTAAGGGCACAAACTGGAAGTTGCCCCTGACATCTCCACTCACCCCACATTAGTTAACACTTCATCACATGGCTGCACTTACCCACAAGAAGGCAGGCTGGGAAATGTTCTATTGTTATACAGGAAGAGCAGGTGGATATTGGGAGACAACTGCTGGTGATTTCCTGATTTCCACATGCAGACAGGGAAGCTGATGCGCAGAAAGATGCCCATTAGAGTTACAATTCTCCAATTAGAAAGTATGTATGAAAAACTTACCTCTCTCCTTCAGGAGATGTGGAAGTACTCTTTAGTTATCCAATGACTCTCGAGTTTCATTTGAGTGCAAATTCTGTGGTTATTTTAAATGATATCTGAACTATTTACCAGAGTGTTAAATTCATTTAAATTAAAATGAACTACAGTACTTAATTTTGCAATTGATAATTTTTTTAATTGTAAGGTGATGAGGTTGATGGTAAAAAGTGGATGGTGAACCTGAGCCCTAAAGAAAACAGAAAACTCTGGCTGCATGCCAACAATGAGGAGCAATCTGTGGAGGTAACAGAAATATGTACTTAATCTATCATGATCGGTTCTACCCTTTTGTGTGGATTTGGGTATTTGAGATATTTTGCAGGAGTTTTGTTTGTACTAGTGTTCATAAAACCGTCATCACCATTAATAACTTGTTTCTGGGGTGGGGTAGGTAGGAAAGTGATCCGTATAGCCATGCTACTGAAACTCTAGTTTCTACCAGCACCAAGGCATTACCTGGGAGCTTGTTTGAAATTCAGAATTCCAGGTTCCCTACACTCGAATCAGAATCAGCATTCCAACAAATTTTCAGGAAATCATATGCTCACTGAAGTTTGAAAAGCGCTGCTACATAGAATTATCTCAAATCCTTTCTGTTTGGCTTCAGGAGCAGCTATTTTCTTCCAGGATGTTTTGCTTTGTAGAATATGTTTTTCTTAGGAGGATACAAAAATAATTTTACACTCATTGCCTACCATAAGGAGGGCTGTAAACACTTCTGTATGCTAAGTTTTATAGATAACATGACAATGTACAGTCTGATCATAGAATTCACTGCATAATTTCTTCAGTTAATAAATGGCAGTATTATAAACTTCTTGATGAACAAACAAGCCAAAGTTGGAGGCATGGGAAAAAGATGAGAATATAATGGAGAATAACAAATTACATAAGCACAGAAATTTATAAAACTAACTTATACAATTGTATAAGGCATTAATATAAACTCTAGATGGTAACCAGCATTTATTTTTCCCTCCCTTATCAAAACATTCCTAAATGTGCCTAAGAGTGTTTGGCATATATAACTAGTCAATAATAAGAGCTGACTCATACTGAGTTATTATTATAAACCAAGCACTGTGCTAGATGTTTTACAAGCATTGTCTTATTTAATCCCCACATTAAATTCTGTGATGGAGTTACTGTATTAGTCAGTTATTGCTGTGTAACAAGCTGTCCCCAAAACTTAGTGACTTAAAATCAGAATAATTTATTATTACTCACATGGCTGTAAGTTACGGATTGACTGATTTAGAAAGCTTGCTAGACCAGAAAATTGAGACTGGAAAAGTAAAGCAATGTGCTCAAGGTCTTAGAGCTAGTATATGGCAAATAGGGGTACAAATCCAGAACGCTGCATCCAGATCCAATCATTGTAAACCATACTTCCTCTCAAAGTATATTGTCTAGCAATGAATCCAATTAAATACCTCTCCCTTAGAAGCTCCACTTACTTCTTTCTTCCTCTAGAAATACCAAGTCATGCATAAATATTCTCCTTTAGTTTCTAGCAGGAGGTGAATCAGGTTCTGTACATCCTACTCACAAATTGGTGGATTTCTCTCTTGTTTCCTCAGCTCCATAAATGTGAAAAAGTGATGCCAGAGAGGGCTTTCTTTCTCCTCCAGCGGCAGTCTTCTGAACACTTTTCATTTGAATGTAAGAGTAATCCTGGAGTGTTTATAGGAGTAAAGGATAATCAGCTTGAGCTAATTCAGGTAAAAGATCACCTTGAGGATTCAAACAATGAGAATATCATGTTTAAAATCTTTCAAAAAAATGTGATGGAAAGTGATTGATCCAGCCCAGACAGTTACCACTGAAGAGGGATGAGAGATAAAGGAAGAGATGGACAACATCTACAGGAAATGGAGAGCACATGCTATGAAATGTTTTCCTTATTATATGTGAAAATGTTTCTAATCTTTCAATTCTGTGTTTTTAAAAAACTTTCCTCTGGATCACTCTATGTTCAATGCAAGTATCGGCATATTAACCGGGTATTGGTAAAAAAAAAAAAAATTGCAACCATTCTAAAAAGATACAGTTTTAAAATATATGCTACAGTTTTAATATATATGCAGTTTTACACTTTCAATCTACATTTACAGAAAAGACCTCTAGAGAGGAGCAAAGGCCATATGCCAAGTCTCTCTTTTGACAGCCCATTTTAAAGAGCTACACAGGACAATGGTTTTCCTTGATTCCAAGCACTAGGTTTGAACACTAGAGCTGCTAAAATATAGAGATCAAATGCCATATAGAGTGACCATTTCTCAACTGGAATTAAACACCAAGTTTGTTTTTAGATGCCCTAGATGACATTCAGATCAGCTCTTTCAAACTTTCAGGGGTTGTGAAACTTCAAACACCTACAAGGGCAGGCAAGTAACATAAATGTGCATAAACGCAAGGATAATCAAAAAATTAAGAAAAATAAGTCTAGTACTTATAACGTTAATAATTTCATCTCTGTTGTTTTTTTTAATTCCGATTTTTTAATATACTAGTTTACTTTAAGCAAGGCATTCTTACATTGGGAACTGAAGTAAATTTTAATTCAATCAGAAAATTAGAATCATTCTGAATATCTAATAAACTAAATTTTAATTCAATCAGAAAATTATCTAATAAACTAAAACCTTTTTTTAAAAAAGGTACTGGGTGGGCCACAGTGGCTCAGCAGGCAAGAATGCTCGCCTGCCATGCCAGAGGACCCGGGTTCGATTCCTGGTGCCTGCCCATGTTAAAAAAAAAGGTACTGAACTGCATCATATGCTGGGGCAGTGATTCTCAAGCTGGGATTCAAGGACCATGGTGAGGATACAAGTCCTTTAACCTACTAAAGCCCAAGTGAGACACAGAATTTATATGACAATTTCAATAATGGACTGCCCAGCATATCTGTAGCATGCTATGCTCTTCTCACCCCAGCTGCCAGACATTTATGACTTTTGAGGCATTCATTGTCACCTTAGACAAAGTTATCTTCTAATTCTCGCCTCCCATGAATACAAGTCTTTTTTGTTGTCCAGCTTCCCAATAACCCTGCTTACTGTGAAATATCCATTTGGCTTCTGTTCCTTATCCATTTCTTTTGGCCAATGGTATCTTTGTTATATCTCTTGTATCCACTGGGCTTTATTTCCCCTATCACCTGATTTCTGGGTGCCAGCACATTTATTCTACTCTGTTCACCCTTTATGTTATAGAATTTTACATAAACCTATTGATGGTGATAGTTTATTCTAAAATCTTTGTTAGTAAAGTAGTAAGCTTATTCTCAACCATATAATAACAATTTTCAACTACTAAAGAAGTATTTTTGCTTGTTTTAAAGCCCTAACAATGTCTACTACAATTTTTACAGGTTTAACACTTACAATAAATGACAAACACAATTTAACAGAATACTTATGAAATATGACCTTTCCTGAAAGTGAAGATTTCAGGAAATTTGCAATTTATTGTCTATAACTGCTGGTGGAACATGAGCTTTAAAAGGCCAAGAATTACTGTACTATGGCATATAGCTATAGAACAATATATCTTGATTTCATTACTTTGTCAATAATTTTATTATAGACACAAAAATAAAGCAGAATCTATATCACTCCCTTTGTAAAATAATAACTGTTGACCATATGTATTTGTATTATATACTTAAAGTGATTACTAATAAATAATAATATATATTAATTACATTGTTTATATCTTGTATAAATTGTATTTTTAAGTATGTGAAATCATAATGATTTTATCATAAAATGTCTCAATATCCTGAAATTCTTAAGTGAGAATAAGCATATCCCAATCTATCAATGTTAATATCTGGAATAGATAATCTGTCTGATATTTTCTGTGACTCAAATCTAAGAAAGAGTTGAGCTTCAGGGAGAATTTGGAAAGAAAATCACTAATCTAATTAGAATGCAGAGCTTGAATTAAGTCTAAAAAATAATGATCTATAATTCCTACTTCTGCAAAATAAAACAAGCCCCAAAATGGGCTGAGAAATTTCATGGTGGATAGAGAAATCCCCAGCCAGGGTATTCCAGTGGAGGTTGGAGCAGGTTTGTCCCCAGAGCTCTTCTCTGCTCATACTATTACCTATACAGCTCAGAAATCTTGTCTTCTAGCAGTTAATCCTTAAATATATGCTATATGTAGAGGACTCTACTATACTCCTTGTCCACAAGGGACTTAAAACAAATACAATATGTACTAAATTCCAACTGTTCAGTATATAATTTCACAAAGATGAGAGAGATCAATGTGGGCTTGTTATCAAAGCAAGAAATAGACCTGAATTCTCTAATCCCTTTCCCTAGGACTGTTTTAGTTTACTTGGTCACTCAAGTAAACACCATGCAATATGTTGACATAAATAATGGGGATTTATTAGCACATGGTTTTGAGGCTAAAAGACAGTCCAAATCAAGGAATCATCCAGGTAATGCTTTTTTTCTGAAGACTGATATGCTGGGTCTGGCTGCTGGCAATGCTTGGTCCCTGGCCTCTCTATAATATGGCAATATGACTGTATCCTCTCCTGGCCTCTCCAATCTCTTCTGGGTTCCACTGAAGAGATCAGCAGTTTCTGGTTGCTCCTTATGGCTTTTTCTCTGTCTGAATTTCATTCCGTTTACTAAGGACTCCAGTAACAGAATTAAGACCCATACTGATTGAATTGGGCTGCACCTTAACTGAAGTAAGACTCATCAAAAGGTCCTGCTCACAATGGTTTCACACTCACAGGAATGGAATAAGTGTGAAAACATTTTTTTCTGAGGTACACAGAGCTCCAAATCACTACAAGTACCTACTCCCATCTTTTCATATTTGTACCTACTCCCATCTTTTCATATTTCTATTCTCAAGGTCATGTTAAACAGGTTCCTTCTCCCCTCAGGTCTCAGGTAAGAAGGATAAACTCAGTTGTTTCAACTCCCTTAATAGTTAAGGATGGGGTCTGGGAGTTTGGAAATTTGGGGAATGGATGCTTGAGATAGAAGCAAAACTCATTTGGTAGAGATAGAATTAATGAGCTATTTTCTGCCATGGTGCCAAGCAGGGGAAACATTTGTCCAAGTCCAAAAAGTCTCTAGGTCAGAAGACACTCCATAAGGAAAATGCATGAATCATCACCCAGCATATTAAGAGCATAGGGTTGGTTCTCTGGTTATAGGCTTGCAACATCAGCAAGTTATGTACCTTTTTCAATCTCTGTTTCTTCTCTGTAAAATAAGAAGGTACCAAATATTGTAGTTGTCTTACCAGCATCCATCACTATCACCCCCACTTCTCACAAACAGAACCTCATTTTGTACAGAGCAGCAATGTGCCCAACTGGAAAATACACTCATTCCCAGACTCCCATGCAGTTAGACATGGCGGCCATCTGACATAGTTCTGTACAATGAGACATAATCTGAAAACAGTTTGAGAAAAGCTTTTTTAAAGGAGACACATTCTACTTACTGTCATGCCCTCTTTCAGTCTTTCACCATCTCCCTTTTTTCCTATTTGGACCATAGAAGTGAGGATGAATGTAGAGCAGTCAATGACCATGAGGTGATGAACATGTAGACAAAAGCCTACACACTAACATGGCAGGAGAGAAAGATGGAAGTTTTCTGGTGTGGCAGACAATATCTGCTCTTCCTAGATCCTATTAGATTCCTTCATACTACATCCCTTGACACCTCTGTGTGCCACATACTCACTACCACCACCACTACCAACATCTTCTGTGTGTTTTCGACAGCCAGCATTTGAACCCTTCTTATGAGGACTTTCCTTAGTTGACTAATGCTGCTCTTTCTTCTTGCACAGAGAGATAGAAGTATCTGTGAGTTTACTCATGAGGCTTTTGAAAGCCACTCCCTTGCCTTGGGTTGGAAAAACACTGTCTTAAATTACACCAAAAAAATCCTGTATGGAATTCATGCTGAAATTACTTTCATCTGAACTTCAGCCTGAGATCACATTTGCTTGGATTCCTACCTGTCTTTGCCCTACTTCCCCCACTCCCTTATCAGTATTTCTTGGGAATGCTTCCTTAATAAATCACTTGTTCACAAATCCTTAATTCAGAATCTACTACTGGAGGAACCTTATGTAAGGTACTAGATCACCTGTGCCATTGTTGAGCTAGCATATTCGTCTTATAGCACTTACTGCAGACTTCATTTTAAGAGAGAAAAATAAACCCATGTCTATTTAAGCTAGTGTCGGGTTTTCTGTTGACTGCAGCATAAAGCAAACTTCACCTATAGAACACCTGCCTCATGGACTGCCTTGCACACCACTTGTTTGGCCTACACAGTCATTTCTCATTGAGGAACCTTGAATAATTATGGTAAATAATTTTAAGAACAGCATGACCTGATTTGGTGATTCAGTTCCATAAGTACATCTTATAGAACAGGATTTATTTTCTATTTTCCTCTGGAATTGTAATCAAGGCCTCATGGTGGGGAACAAAAACAGCAAATATGCATTATTTGTGATTCACAAGTAAGTTACATGAGGAAGTAGGCCAAATACCCATGGCCTCCACTCTTGCCACACTACCCTTCTCTTTATCAGACCAAAGCTATGGCCTCTTGGGGAGTTTTTACAGTCAGTTGAATGTATTCAGGAGTTGTAACTATTATTTCTAAATTTTGAGATACTGAGCTCTTTGTTTATAATCTGGTCACTCCCAGAAACTTTGGATGTTTATATGACACCTGAGACTCAGAATTAGAGCTCTGAAGCTATGAAAGTCAGCAGTACTTCATACATGAACTATTTAAAAAGTTGAAAAAGGAATCTGGCTTTGAGTAGAGATATGAAAGAAGCTGATCTGGATAGGACTAAGGTAAATCAGAATACTGGGTAAAGGATGATATTGTCCATATTTTAAAACTTCAACTTCTTTGTGAGACTGTGATGGTTAGGTTCATGTGTCAATTAACCAGGTGGTAGTGTCTGGCTGTCTGGTCAGGCAAGCGCTGGCCTGTCTGTTGCTGTGAGGACGTTTCATGAACTCAAATCTTGACCATATTGGCTGCATCCATCGCAGTCTTCTGCAATGAGTGATGCTTAATCTAATTACCAGAGGCTTTTAAGGAGGATTCAGAAGAGACAATCACTCCTTCTGCTTCAGCCAGCCAGCCTCTCCTCAGAGTTTGTTGAATTGGAGTTGCCAGCTCATGGCCTGCCCTACAGATTTTGGACTCTTATATCCCCACGGTTGCTTGAGAAACTTCTATAAATTTTACATTATGGATCTCTCCTGATGATTCTGTTTCTCTAGAGAAACATAGCTAATACAGAGACCAATGGGAGGGATGCTCATTTGGTGCAAAATTTATATTTTGGGTAGTGCATTTCCTAATTTAGCCTGTATGGTCAGTTTAGTTGAGCATATTAAGTACCTGGAATCTCATTTATGGCATGAGACTTCATTGGTTTGTCTAGGTTAGTATGATACCCCAATATATTCCAGAGTAATTTGGGCAGTGAACAAAGAAGTGCCCCTTGGGGCACTGGGGAGAAAGGAGGAAATATTCAACTTCTGCATTTGGAGAATTTCTGATACTCTTGCAAGCAGTGGAGACAACCAAATCAATAGGCTGATCCCTCAATCTTGGGGTTCACTCCTGTGAAACTTATTCCTGCAAAGGATAGGCTAAGTCTATACAAAATTAGGCTGAAAAGTCACCCCAAGAGAACTTCTTTTGTTGCTCATATGTGGCCTGTCTCTCTAAGCCAACTTGGCAAAGGAACTCATTGCCCACCCCACCTACGTGGGACATGACTCCCAGGATGTAAATCTCCCTGGCAACATGGGACAGAAATCCCGGGATGAGACAGGACCCAGCATCAAGGGATTGAGAAAGTCTTCTTGAAAAAAAGGGGGAAAGAGAGAAATGAGACAAATAAAATTTCAGTGGCTGAGATATTTCAGAGTTGAAAGGTTATCCTGGAGGTTATTCTTACGCGTTATATAGATATCCATTTTTTTACTTTATGGTGTATTAGTGGCTAGAGGGAAGTGCCTAAAACTGTTGAGTTGTGTTCCAGTAGCCCTGATTCTTGAAGACAACTATTTAATGATATAGCTTTTACAATGTGACTGTGAGATTGTGAAAACCTTGTGTCTGATTCTTCTTTTATCTAGGGTATGGACAGATGAGTAAAAAATATTGAAAAAAATAAAAACAAATAATGGGGGGGCAAAGGTTAAAATAAATTGGGTAGATGGAAATATTAGCGGTCAATGAGAGGGAGGGGTAAGAGGAATGGTATGCATGAGTTTTTTTTCTTTTTCTGGAGTGATACAAATGTTCTAAAAAAATGATCATGGTGATAAATACACAGCTAGGTGATGATAACGTGAGCCACTGAAGGTACACCATGTATGTAATGTTTGTGTGTTAGAATTTGTCAATAAAAATATATTTTTTAAAGATGATAATTTAAGATATGTACACAACTGGAGTGAAAAATCAGCCCATTAGTTGTAATGACAGATGGACTAATTTGTTAGGAAATAACATCTTCACTTTCAATGGCTCTGTCATGGATCCAGGTCCTTTAACTAAATGTAATTTATTTTGCCTTGTTTTGGAAAATATCTTGTAAAATGCTAGCAGCAATGGGTAGGTAAAATAATAAATCGTCAGGTCAAGTGATTGTCTTGCTGAAAGAATTATTTTAAAGTGAAGATTTTACTAATTATTTGTTTCTCCTCAAGTTATTGTTGCATATTTTAATTAGGGAGAGTACATATAAATGTTGATTGTGTAAGTTATCCCCAGGTGTAAATAGCAACTATCAGACAATTACCAATACAAAGGAATAATTAACTTACCATATAATACCTTAAAAATTAATATATTATTTTCAAAGAACTTATTTGACCTTCCTATTCTTATATTCTCACCAAAGAGGTTCTATCCATTATGTATCATGTAAAAGTGTTTTGTTTTGTTTTGCTTTGCTTTTGTGGCAGAACTCTGCTCCAAAGGCAGTTCTCCAAGTCAGTATCCAAATGAATTAAAAATATGATCAGATAAAAAAAAAGAGTGAAAGTTACCTAAGGAATTGTACCCTACTCAGGAGAGATGTAGTGTGTTTCTGGTTATATGCAAGACAGTTGAGTATTGCTAGGCAAAACATGTCTGTTATTGTGTTCTATTTGGAAATTAAGTGTGTTTCTGGGTGATGTGTATAGCTGCCAAGTTGACAGGGAGTGGACTGTGACAGTTAGGCTCTAGTGTCAACTTGGCTAAATGATTATGCTGTTGGCTGGTCAGACAAGCACTGGCCTGCCCATTGCTGCAAGGATATTTCATGGCTGGTTGATAAATTAGAAAGCTAGGTATTAAATCATGTCAGTTGATTGCATCTGTGGCTGATTACATCTGCAATCAACTAAGGTATGTCTCCCATGATGAGATTATCCAATCAGTTGGAGGCTTTTAAGGAAGAAGAGAGACTCTTTCACTGTTTCTTTAACCAGCAAGCACTCTTCTATGAAGTTCATCCAGACATTTCAATGGAGCTGCCAGCTTCGCAGCCTGCCTTACGGATTTTAGACTCTTCCATTTCCACGGTTGGATAATACACCTTTATATATCTCATATTTACAGATATCTCCTATTGGTTCTGTTTCTCTAGAGAACCCTGACTAATGCAGAGATATTTTGCACAACTGTACATCAATTATAACCTAGATGAAATGGACAAATTCCTAGAAACACACAAACTACCTACACTGACTAAAGAAGAAATAGAAGATTTCAATAATTCAAGTATTGGGAAAGGGATAGAATCTGTAATTAAACATCTCCCATTAAGGAAAAGTCCAGGACCAGATAGCTTCACAGGGTGAGTTTTACCAAATATTTCTTAAAGATTGAGTTCCAACTGTGCTCAAACTTTTCAGAAAGAAATTGAAGAGCAGAGAACACTCCTAACTCATTACATGAGGCCATCATCACCCTCACATCAAAGCCAGAAAAACATACCATAAGAAAAGAAAACTACAGACCAATGTATCTTATGAACATAGGTTCAAAAATTCTCAACAATATACAAGCAAACCAAATCCACCTGCGCATCAAAAGGATTATAGACCATGATCAAGTGGAATTTATCCCAGTTGTGAAAGTGTGGTTCAACATCAGAAAATTTAAAAATGTATTACACTACATCACACCATATTAAAAAAATAAACTCAGAATGGATCATAGACTTGAATACAAGAACCAGGACTATAAAACTCCTAGAAGAAAATGTAGGGAAGCATTGTCAGGCCATTGTATTAGGTAATGCTTTCTTAGACTTTACACCCAAAGCACAAACAACAAAAAATAGATAAATGGGACCTTATGAAAACTAAAAACTTTTGTGCATCAAAGGATTTTATCATGAAAGCAAAAAAAGACAACCTATTGGAGAAACCTATGGGAGAAAATATTTGGAAACCATGTATCCAATAAGGGAGTGTATTGGGTTTCTCTAGGGAAACAGGAGATATCGGTAAATATGAGATTTTATAAAAGTGTCTCACAAATGTGGGAAGGTACAAGCCCAAATTCCATCAGCAGGCCCCAAATTGACAGCTCCAAGAATCCTTTGATTCTTCAATGAATCAATCCCCCAGGAGAGGCTGGCTGGCTCAAGCAGAGAGAGAGTCTCTCTGCTGTCTTCTCCGTTAAAGCCTTCGGCTGGTTATATTAAATTTCACTAATTGCAGAAGACACTCCTCTTGGCCGACGGCAGATGTAATCAGCCATGGACACAATCAACATCCTGATGATTTAATAAACAAGCCTTCTAGTTTGTTAACTAGCCACAAAATGTCCATGAAGTAATGGTTAGGCCAGTGCTTACTTTACCAGACAACTGGGCACCACCACTTGGCCAAAGTGACATATGAACCCCAAAATAACAGTCCACTCCTTGTCAACTTGGCAGCTATACACATCACGTTAAACCAAACTTAATCTCTAAATAGAATACAATTACAGGCATATTTTTTGCCTAACAATACTCAGCTGTCCTGTGTACAACCAGAAACATACCAAATCCCTCCAGAATAGGGTGCAAGTCCTTGGGCAAAGTTCACTCTTAAACTTGAAAAAATATGACATGAACAATATAACTTATATATGACATGAACAATATAACTTATGTCATATGATAAGAAGAAAACAACAATTGCTTTATGTAGAAATGAAACATACTCATAACAAAACAAGGAGAGAATATCATACAGTCACAGTCCGTATTTCTGTAACTGGTCACATGGTCGTGGTTCATATTTATCACTACCTTCTTCCACTAACCATTCCATGTTCCCTTTACCCTCAGCAAGCATTCCATTTGGCCATGGTTCTTTGCCTTGGGCAGGGGGTGGGGGTGTCCCAAACCTCATTCCTGAAGTTTCTGGGTCATTGGTAGTTCTGCCTGAATTGGATTGCTGCAATTTTCCATTAACTTGAATCACAGGGCATGGTAGCAATAAGAGACAGCCTAGAGGATTTCATGTATTCCAGGAAAACTCTTCTTTATTTCCATTATGTAGCTGCAGTCCTATGTCCCCTTGATAGTCAGGATCAACCACCCCAGCCACTACATTAATCCCCTTCCTTGCCTGTTGATTCAGAGACATGAAAACCCCAAAGTGGTCAAGTGGCAGTCTTGACTTCCAGTTCAGTGGAATCATTGTTGTGTCTTCTGAGAGGAGCACTCCTCCCTTTGGAACAAAGACCTGTAGACCAGCAGAACTTAAAATTTTAAGGACAGGAAACAATTTTTTTTTAGTGAATCACTAGGGATGATAGTGAGTAGCGCAACTCCTATTTTCATCCCTTCATTCTTCAGCCTGTGAATCTTGGCTATGGAAGCAACAGCACCATAGCCTGGGCTCTGATTCAGAGCATGCAGTCTCCTGGAGAGCACTGTCCCAGTCTTGCAAGGTATTGCCACCTTGTTGGTACCATAATGATGGGGAACATGATAAGACCAGAAAATTCCACAAACATGTGCCCATTCCTGCACTTCATTTGCTATGAAGTGGTCTCCTTGGTCAAAAGCAATGCTGTGGAATGCCATGATAGTGGACAAGGCATTCTGTAAGCCCACAGCTGGTAGTTTTAACAGAGGCATTGCATGCAGGCAAGGCAAACCCATATCCAGAGTATGTATTTATTCCAGTTAGAACAAATATCTGCCCTTTCCATGATGGAAGTGGTCCAATGTAATCAACCTGCCACTAGGCAGCAGGCTTATCACCTTGGGGAATGGTGCCATATCAGGGACTGAGTGAGGATCTCTGCTGCTGGCAGATTGGACACTCAACAGTGGTTGTTGCCAGGTTGACCTTGGTGAGTGGAAGTCCATGTTGCTGAGCCCATGCATAACCTCCATCCCTATCATCATGTCCACTTTGTTCATGATCCCATTGGGCAATGATAGGACTGGCTGGGAAAAGAGGATGCCTGGTATCCACAGAATGGGTCATCTTACCCACTTGATTATTAAAACCTTCCTCTGCTGAAGCCACCCTCTGGTGAGCATTCACACGGGATACAAATATTTTCATGTTTTTTGCCCACATGGAAAGGTCTATCCACATATCACTTCCCTAGACCTCTTTGTCACCAATTTCCCAATCATGCTGCTTCCAAGTCCCTGACCATCCAGCCAAACCATTAGGAACAACCCATAAATCAGTATAGAAATGCACCTCTGGCCATTTCTCCTTCCAAGCAAAATGAACAACCAGGTACCCTGTTTGAAATTTCACCCACTTAGAGGATTACCCCTCATGACTATCCTTCAGGGATATCCCAGAAAGGAGCTGTAGCCAATGCATCTGTCCACTTTAGGGTAGTATCTGCATAACATGCAGTACCATGGCCAACAAGCACACGAAAAGATGCTAAGAAAAATATTAGCCATAAAGGTAAATGCAAATCAAAACCATGCTGAGATACCATTTCATACCCACTAGGATGACTATTATTGGAAAAAAAAAAACAGAAAATACGAAGTGTTGACAAGAATGCAGAGAAATAAGAACATACTTATATTGTTGGTAAGAATGCAAAATATGCAGCGTGGAAAACAGTCTGGCAGACCTCAAAAAAATAACACAGAACTACCATATCACATACATAGAATCCCACTTCTATGTGTATATACCCCAAAGAATTGAAAAGTAGGGACTCAAACAGATATGTTTATGCATATGTATCATAGCAGCATTATTCACATTAGCCAAAAGGTGGAAGCAACCAAAGTGACCATTAATGATGAATGAATACACAAAAAGTGGTATATGTATGTATGTATATATACATATACATATATAATGGAATATTATTCCACCATAAGGAATGAAGTTCTGATATATGCAACAACATGGAAGAAACAAAGACATCATGTTGAGTGAAACAAGCCAGACACAAAAGGACAAATGTATGATTTTACTGATATGAAATTAGAATGCACAAATTCATAGATACATAAAATAAAATACAGATTACCAGGAATGGGAGGAGGGATGAACAAATAGAGACTTAATATATAATGGTTCCAGAGTTTCTGTTTGGGTGATAGAAAAGTTTTTTGGTAATGGATAGTGGTGATAGTAGCACAACATTGTGAAGGTAATTAATCCTACTGAACTGTATATGTAAAAGTGGTTAAATTGGGAAATTTTATATTGCATATGCTACTTTATTAGTCAGGGTTCTCTAGTGAAACAGAACCAACAGGAGATATCTGTACATATTATGAGATTTTATAAAAATGTCTCATGTAAGTTTTGGGATACATGAGTCCAAATTCCATAGAGAAGGCTATAAACTGGCAACTCCAATGAAGGTTTTCAATGAATTCCTCAAGAGTAACTGACTGGCTGAAATAGAGATGAAAAGTTTCCACTTCTGACTACCGAAGTCATCACTTCTCTTTTTCAACTAATTGGATGAAATGTCTCTCATTGCTGAGTACATTTTCCTTAGTTAATTGTAGATGTAATCAGCCATAAATTCAATCAACTTACTAATGATTTAAGTCCATAAATATCCTCTCAGTAACAGGCCAGTGCTTGCTTGGCCAGACAACTGGGCACCATTATCTGGTCAAGTTAACACATGAACCTAACCATCATAGTTACCATATATATATATATATATATATATATAACTAAGCTCGTTAAAGTAGTAATAATTAGGAAAAAAGAGTACATACAGAACACTACCTATCATGTTAGAAAGAAGGATGATATAAAAATATATACATGCAGCTACTCATTTATGAAAAATAAATATAGGCAGAATAAGGCAGAATTTATCATATTGGTTACTGTTTTAGTTTGCTAACACTGTCAGAATGCAATATACCAGAAATGGGTTGGCTTTTTCAATGGGGATTTATTAAGCTGCAAGTTTATAGTTCTAAGGCCTTAAAAATATCTAAATTGAGACAGCCAGGGAAAAATACTTAATTCTGAAGAAAGAAAGGCCAATGTCTGTCACAAAGGAAGGCACACGGCTGGCATCTGCTGGTCCTTGTTCTCAGTTACATTGATTCCAGCTTCTGATTCCAGTGGCTTCTTCTCTAAGCATCTGTGGGCCACACTTAGCTACTCCAGGGCAAAACTCTGTGTTTCATCTCTTAGCTTAGCAAATCTGGGGCCAGAGATTTCTTCTTTCAGGTTCTGGCTATTTCTGTGAGTCCTTGCTTAGTACTTGGGCTATTTCTGTTTCCATCTCCAAACATCTTTGTCAGCACCCCAAGCATCTCTAAATGTCTGCATCTGAGTCTTCTTCATGTATTTCCTAACTCTGTCCACTGAGAGAATCTAGAAGCAATGGCTCCCATAGTAATGAGCACACCTAGTTCTCAGATCTTATTTTCTAAATGCTATTCTCCAATAAAATGAATTAGGGCTCCTTGGAGAAATTATAAATTCTAGAGCTGGTACAGGAAATAGCAAAACATAAAGATAAGTTGAACCCGGGACATCTTGTGGAACCAGAAAGGAGTTACGTGTTCACAAAATGATGGGTGCACATCAAAAGTACACAGGAGCCAATGTCAAATTTCCAATGGCCAAAACTGGGACAATTTCAGGAACAAAATAAATAATGACAGTATTGGGATATAACCAACTAAATAAAGCAAATATCCATGAGCCCATGCTAATATAAGTAATTGAATGAAAAAGTATGGGGAGACTTCTGGTTAACAAAGATGATGGTATAAGATGCTCCAAGGTGCTTTTGCCCACAGAATCTTTGAACAATTAAGAAAAACTGGCAGGGTCATCTTCCTCAAAATTCCAGAAAACAAACAAAGGATTTCAATAACTGAGAAAGCCCAAATCAAGAAAACGCAGCTTCAAGGGCCATAGGAGAAGCTCCTGGTGTCTTTTCTTGCCCTTCCTCCATACTCTCTCCAGCACAGTGTGGAGCCAGCTGTGCATCCATTGTAGGTCCCTGGTCCTGTTTCCAGGGGAGCAGAGTAATATCTATACACATACTGGGTGTCTTCAATTCAGTGCCAATCTATCTATTCTGGTGGAAACCTAGAAATTCCTCTCTGGCTTGCCCTCTCATAAACTGCCCTGCAAGCAGAAACATCATGCAGACAGGTAAAGCAATGTAAGAAACAATTAAGTCGAAGTGGCCTGGGGCAAAAGATTACTTGTTTGAAGAGCACCCCTGAAGAGCACCTCTGAAGGGGAGAAACGTCTATTTCATAGGGAACAGAAGCAGCAATGAGTTTCTGTAAACAGGGGAATATCTAAGAAGCAAGCAACTACAAGCCCAGGATAAGACACAAGCCCAGAAAAGATGAAAAGGTCACTATACTTCAAATTTACCTCGGGCTGATAATCTTGAGGAGGAACTTAAATTCTGAAGAAGAACACCAATCAATGCAGAACCAATTTGCAAAAAAGGTGAAAGGTGTTTTTTTGTACCAGTTTGTTTGTTTTGTTATCTCCTGGCACTCAAGGAAATCTGGACACAAACAAAGTAGAAAACTTGAATGAAATAGAAAAATTTCCTAGAAATACATGAACAACTTATACTGACTCAAGAAGAGATATAAGACTGCAACCAATGAAGCCATATAAAGAGATTGAATCAGCCATTTGAAACCTCCCAACAGGGGGGCACAGGTGATTCAGCAGTAGAATGCTCACCTTCCATGTGGGAGACCTGGGTTCAATTCCCAGACCATGTACCCTAAAAAACAAAAAAACAAAACCCCCAACAAAGAAAAGCCCAGGACCAGATGGCTTCACAGGTGAATTTTACCAATAATTCCAAGAAGAATTAATACCAATCCTGCTCAAAATCTGGTCTGACAACTGGCAGGTGAAAGAGACTCCTTTGGTCCCAGTACCACCCATGGAGGCCTGGAGAACTGTGCCATGCATGGATGGAGAGGCAAGGATGGAGGAAGAAAGCCCCATAGTGCCTGAACCATGCTGTGCCCAACCCACACTGCACTTGACCCATACCATGCCAGTCCTGAGCCATGCCTTACCTGCACTGTGTCTGAGCCACCTGGTGCCAAGATGCTAAGCATTTCTGGGTTGGCTGTGGGCAGAGGCATTTGAAATTCTCAGTCCTACAATACAAGGTCATTCTAAGCAGGATCATGGGGGCTGCCAGATCCATCAGGCCCACAAGTAGTGTCTCACTGAGGTGCACAATACCCACCCTCCACCCCAGCCCCAGGATTGGCAGGTCTCAACAGGCTCTGAGACCAACAGCCTTGGTTGGAATTGCACCAGGTCTCCATCTAGCTCAGCCAGTTGCAGCAGTCAGGGAAAGGTGGGCCTGAACGGAAGAAGTGGCCCAAGTGCACCATCTGATAGGAAGTAGCAGAAAGTGCAATGGGGCAAACTGCCTACTGGCCTAATTTTTAACAAATACTTGAGTAGAGCTGCATCCCCCGCATGAGGTCTGGACCTTGGTTTGGCAGGGAATTATTGACAAACAAGTGCAAAGGAGACCTTTCAAATCAAACTGAAGCAAATACAAAAACTTAGATGAGTGAGGGAAATCAACCTTCAAAATTTGTTGCAACAAAAGAATTGCAAAGCACATGAAGGCAACAAAAGAATTGCAAAGCACATGAAGATGCAGGCAGACATGGCCCAACCAAATGAACAAATTAAAACACTGGAGGAGATACAGAATTCGGAACAACTAATCAAAGTTTTTCATACAAATCTCCTAAACAAATTCAGTGGGTTGGCTAATGGTCTAAAGGATATCAAGAAAACACTACAAGAGCAAAGAAGAATTTGAAAGAATAAATACAAAAATAGCAGATCTAACAGAAATGAAAGTGACTGTAGACCAAATTAAAATATAGTAGAGACACAACAACAGATTTGAAGAAGCAGAAGAAAGAATAAGTGATCTAGGGCAATCCACGGTGGCTCAGCAGGCAGGAATGCTTGCCTGCAATGCCAGAGGACCCGGGTTCGATTCCCAGTGCCTGCCCATGTTAAAAAAAAAAAAAAAAAAAGAATAAGTGATCTAGAGGAGAGGACAATTGAATTTACAAAAGAACAAATGGCAAGAAAGATGGAAAATTTGGAATTGGATCTCAGGAAAGTGATGGACAACACGAAGCACACAAATATTAGAATCACTGATGTCCCAGAACGAGAAGGGAAGAGTAAAGGGCTAGGAAGATTATTTGAAGAGATAAAGGGGGAAAACTTCTAAACTCTTATAAAAGACATAAATATGCAAATCAAGGAAGCCCAACAAACCCCAAATAGAATAAATCCAAATAGGCCTATTCCAAGACACATACTAATCAGACTGTCAAAAATTGAAGAGAAGCAGAAAGTCCTGAAAGCTGAAAGAGGAAACTGATTCACCACATACAAGGGAAACCATATAAGACTGATTTCAGATGACCCAACAGGCACCATGGAGGGAATAAGGCAATGGTATGATATATTTAAGGTCCTGAGAGAGAAAGAATTCCAGTCAAGAATTCTTTATCCAGCTAAGTTGTCCTTCAAAAGTGAGAAGAGATTAAAATTTTCGCAGATGTATGAAGGCTGAAAGAATTTATCAACAAGAGACCTGCCACAAGAAATACTAAAGGGAGTTCTGTCAGATGATTCAAAAACACGGGAGAGGAAAGTATGGAGAATGGCACAGAACTGAAGAGTGTCAGTAAGGGTAATTAAAGGACAAAAAGAGAAAGAGGAAAAATAATATATAGTCTGACCAAAAAAAAAGGATAAGATGGCAGATTCAAGAAATGCCTTTACAGTAATAACTTTGTGAACAGACTAAACTCACCAATTAAAAGATAAAAATTGGAAGAATGAATTTAAAAATATGATCCATCTATAATACCACTTACGAGACACCCATCTTTAGATTCAAGGACACAAATAGAATGAAAGTGAAAGGATGGAAAAAGATGTTTCATGCAAGCTGTAACCAAAAGAATGCAGGAGTAGCTACACTAATATAAGACAAAATAGACTTTAAATGTAAAGATGTCTTAAGAGACAAGGAAGGATACTACATATTAATAAAAGGGTAAATTCACCAAGAAGAAATAACAATCATAAATGTTTATGCTTATAATCAAGGAGCTCCAAAGTACATGAGGCAAACAATGGAAAAACTGAAGAGAGCAATAGGCATTTCAATAGTAATAGTGGGAGACTTCAAAACACCACTCTCCTGTATAGATGGAACAACCAGACAGAAGATCAACAAGGAAATAGATAACTTAAACAATGTGATAAATGAACTAGACTTAACAGACATATATAGATCATTACACCACAAAACATTCTTCTCTAGTGCTCATGGGACATATTCCAGGATAGAGCATATGCTGGGGCACAAAACAGGTCTTTATAAATTTAAAAAGACTAAAATTATTCAAAGCACTTTCTCTGACCACGATGAAATGAAGCTGGACAGCAATAACCATCAAAGAAGCAGAACTTTCACAAATATATGGAGATTAATTAAAACACTCTTAAACAATCAGTAGGTCAAAGAAAAAATTGCTAGAGAAATTTGTAAATATCTGGATCTGAATAAAAATGATATACAACATATTAGAACTTATGGGATGTGGCAAAGGCAGTGCTGAGAAGAAAATTTATTGCCCTAAATGCCTATATTAAAAAACAAGAATGAGCACAAATCAAGGACTTACTGTTCCTTCACATGGAAGAACTAGAGAAAGAATAGCAAACTAAACAAAGCAAATAAAAGAAGAGAAATAACAAATATTAAAGGAGAGATAAATAGATTGGAGGAGAACAACAACAACAAAAACAATAGAAAGAATCAATAAAACCAAAAGTTGGTTCTTTAGAATATTAATAAAATTGATGGAACCCTAGTTAGGCTGACAAAGAAAGAGAAAGGATAGCAAATAAACAAAATCAGAAATGATGGTGGTTGGGGGGGGGCGGTCATTGCCATAGACCCAGAAGAAATAAAAAGAAATCATAAGAATATACTATGAACACCTATACACTGACAAACTAGACAACTTAGATGAAATGGACAAATTCTTAGAAACACATGGCCAACTTATGTTGACTCAAGAACAAATAGAAGATCACAACAAACCAATCACAAGTAAAGAGATTCTATCAGTCATCAAAAATCTTCCTACAAAGAAAACTCCAGGACCAAATGGCTTTTCAGGAGAATTTTATCAAACATTCCAAAAGGAACTAACACCATCCTGTTCAAAGCCTTCCAAAAAATTGAGGAAAAAGGAACACTACCTAACTTATTTTATGATGCTAACATCACTCTAATAGCAAAATTGGACAAAGATGCTACAAGAAAGTAAAACTATCGACCAATCTCCCTAATGAACGTAGATGCAAAAATTTTCAACAAGATACTAGCAAAAAGAATTCAATGACATATTAAAAGAATTATACACTCCAACCAAGTAGGGTTTATACCAAGAATGCAAGGTTAGTTCAACACAAGAAAATCAATCAATGTAATACAGCCCATCAACAAATCAAAACTGAAAAACACACATGATCATCTCATTTGATGATGAAAAAGCATTTCACAAAATCAGCATCCTTTTCTGATAAAAAAAAAAGCACTTCAAAAGGTAGGAATTGAAGGAAACTTCCTCAATATCATAAACGGCATATATGAAAATCCCACAGCCAGCATCATATTTAATGGTGAGAGATTGAAAACATTCCCCCTAAGATTGGGAATGAGACATGGATGCCCTCTGTCACCACTATTATTCAACATTTATACTGGAACTTCTAGCTAGAGCAATCAGGCAGGAAAATGAAATAAAAGTCATTCAAGTTGGAAAGGAAGAAGTAAAACTTTCATTATTTGCAGATGGCACGATCCTCAAGAGTTGGAGTTCTGCACTCTGAAAGTTAACATTGCTACATATAACAACTATTACACAAGCAAAAAAGGAATCAGTCTTCAATTAGAGATAAGAATGATGCCAATCTGGTTGGGACTAAGGTAAATCAGAATACAGGGTGAAAGACGATAGTGTCTGTATTGTAGATCCTCACCTACGATATGAGATCAAAGGAAGAAAGTTTATTTTGTCCAAAACCTAAATTTTCTGTAGCACACAATATAACCCAACCTGTCTTTTTTAAATTAATTTTTTAATTTTTAAAAAATATAACAACAAATACATTCTTAACATATGATTATTCCATTCTCTATATATAACCAGTAATTCACAATATCATCATGATCATTTCTTAGAACACTTGCATCAATTCAGAAAAAGAAATAAAAAGACAACAGAAAAAAATTCATACATACCATACCCCTTACCCCTCACTTTCATTGATCGCTAGCATTTCAATCTACTAAATTTATTCTAACATTTGGTCCCCCTATTATTTATTTTTAATTCATATATTTTTCTCATCTGTCTATAAGGTAGATAAAAGGAGCATCAGGCACAAAGTTTTCACAATCACAGTCACATTGTGAAAACTGTATCATTATACAATCATCTTCAAGAAACATGGCTACTGGAATACAGCTCTACATTTTCAGGCAGTTCCCTCCAGCCTCTCCATTACATCTTGAATAACAAGGTGATATCTATTTAATGCGTAAGATTAACCTTCAGTATAACCTCTCATCTCTTTTTGGAATCTGTCAGCCATTGACACTTTATTTTGTCTCATTTCGCTCTTCTCCCTTTTGGTCGAAAATGTTTTCTCAATCCCTTGATGCTGAGTCCCAGCTTATTCTATGATTTCTGTCCCACATTGCCAGGAAAGTCCACACTCCTGGGAGTCACGTATCACATAGAGAGGGGGAGGACGGTTGGTTTGCTTGTTGTGTTGGTTGGAGAGAGAGGCCACATCTGAGCAACAAAAGAGGTTCTCTTGGGGGTGACTCGTAGGCCTAATTTTAAGTAGGCTTGACCTATCCTTTGCGGGGTTGTTTCATATGAACAAACCCCAAGATTGGGGCCTCAGCCTGTTGCTTTGGTCATCCCCTCTGCTTGTGAAAATATCAAGAATTCTCCACGTGGGGAAGTTGAATTTTCCCTCTTTCTCATCATTCCCCCAAGGAGACTTCACAAATTCTTTCATCCTCACTGTTCAAATCGCTCTGGGATTTATTGGGGCATCACTCTGGACAAACCTACAAAATCTTATTCCCTACTCAAGGTTCCATGTACTTAGGGTGTTCAATTAAGCTGTCCACATAAGTTATATTAGGAACTGCACTACTCAAAATATAAATTTCGTACCAAAAAAACATTTTTTGTTTAGTCTCACACATAAGTTAAAATTTTAAAATATTAATTATCATCTATTTTCAACACCCTGCAGTATTGACATTCCTTTGTTCTTCCTCATGCAAAAGCATTTTTAAATTTTCAACATGTCCCATCCTCCCCCCACCCCCCACCCCTGAGTCTTGTGGGCAGGTGGCTGCAGCCGGCTAGGGAGGCAGCCTAAGCCGCACA
>PVIY010037593.1:0-24535 GCA_004026745.1 Myrmecophaga tridactyla | reverse complement strand
CCTCTACATCTTCATTCCAGTACCCTATATTCCACACAACCTCTATCCTAGCTCTTTCATTTTCGTACTCCCTAATCCCATTGTTATCTGAAATAGTTTGATTCTTCCCTTTTTTCCAAACCTATGCACTTTCTTTACCATCCAGCCTAGACTTCCTTTTGCATAACTCACCTACACCTTCTTCTTAGCATCTTCAGCTTTTTTGCTTTTCACCCTTTCCTTATAAATCCCCAGCTCTTCATAGTTCAGGTAAAGCCCCCATTTCTGTATCCAGACTGTTGCCCTATTAGAGAAATCATAAGCCACAGATTAGTGCCGCTATAAATTTATAATACTGAATTTCAGCTGGGCTTTTGTACTGATCAGCTCTTTCAGTCTTCTCGGGGACATTTCCATACCTTTACTACTTTCCTCAAGCCCCAGCCTTGAGTTCATCATCAGCTCCCTTTCCTCGCTAGTTCAGCTAGAAAATGGAGGCTGGAACATCAAATCTCCTCATCTTCCAGAATGCCTACTTCCACATTTTCATCCATTCCATCTCCTTTCTCTGGTTTCAGAAAGGATTGTGTTGCTTTTATCCTTGACTAATCCATTCATCTGGCCTCTTAACTCTGCCTCTACTTCCTGCCCCCATTTTGGCTCTTGTCTAAAATTTTATTTCCTTTCCCCTCTTATCTATCTGGTTAATCCCTTATTTTAATTTAAATGAATTTAGGAACAGTTCTGTGCCACTCACTGTTTTCTAGGCACTGTTCTGTGTGCTTTATTTATGTTAACTCATTCTGTCCTTATAGCAGCCTTATGAGGTAGGTACTACTATTATTGTCCCCATTTTTCAGATCAGATGACTGAGTCCGAGAGGGATCAAGTGTCTTTTAAGGTCACTCAAGTAGTTAGTGGCCAAATCAGGTCTCGAAACCAGTGTCTGACTCCAGAGTGTATACTTCTTAGTATCTGTCTCTCCATCTTCAAAATCCTTGACACCCTATCATTCCAACAGCTATATCCTTCCCTCTGTGGAAAAAAAGAGCCCATGTGTTTTTCTATATCTGCACCTCATACAGCTGATCAAGCTGGCCCTGTCATTTCCGCCTTCTGGATGCCTCTCACATAGCTATGTTTCTTCCTTTTAATTCTTCCCGACATTGCTCTAGTCCCAGGATTCATTATCTTTTGTCTGGGCTATTGAAATAGCCTCCTGCTGCCAGTCTTATCTCTTCCAATCTGTCTTTTTTTATTGCTGCTGCAGTGATCTTTCTATGTGGTAGCGTGTCCTTTGCTTTCTCGAAATAATTAAGTAGGCCCCTATCCTTACAGAATAAAATTTTATAGCATGTGAGACCCTTTGTCATTGGACCCCTGCCTCCCTTGCTAGGCTCATTCTTATGATTCTCTTTTGGACACCTCGATTTCAGCCAGAATAGCCTCCCTGGAGCCTCCTAAACACTCTGCTGTTTCTTCTGAGGATGCTTGCATTGCTCTTTTGGTCCCTGGGCCCAATCCTTATCTTCCTCCCAAATTCATTTACATTTCATCAACTGTCTGCTCAGTTTGAGCACTAGTTCCTTTGTTGAAGCCCCATCAGACTTCCTAAAGCATATTGAGAGCTCCTTCCCCTCTTCCTGTGTGCGCCTCTTTGATTACCCCAGTTTGTAGCTTGTTTCACTTTACTATAATTCCTCTTTGCAAATTTCTTCCTTTTCTAAACTGAACTGCTAAAGCCACAGATTGCAACAGTTCATATTTTTTTAAACTGTTTTATTGTACAGTATAACATGTATACAAAGCAAAGAAATAAATGAGCAATAGTTTTCAAAGCACTCTTCAACAAGTAGTTACAGGTCAGATCCCAGCGTTTGTCATGGGCTACTATACGGTCCTCTCAGATTTTTCCTTCTAGCTCCTCCAGAATATAGGAGGCTGGAAGGCTTAAATATTTCCTTATCATCCCAATGGACTTTTTCCCCCTTTTTTGTGAAAAATAACACATATACAAAAAAGCAATACATTTGAAAGCACAGCACCATAATTAGTTGTAGAACATATTTCAGAGTTTGACATGGGTTACAGTTCCACAATTTTAGGTTTTTACTTCTAGCTGCTCTAAGATACTGGAGACTAAAAGAGATATCAATTTAATGATTCAGCATTCATATTCATTTGTTAAATCCTATCTTCACTGTGTAACTCCACCATCACCTTTGGTCTTTCCATCCCTCTCTTTAGGGGTGTTTGGGCTATGGCCATTCTAAATTTTTCGTATTGGAAGGGTCTGTCACTAATATGGGGTAGAGAGATGGAACTATCTGATATTCTGGAGAGGTTTGGCCCTCTAGGTTTCAGGATTTATCTGGACTGGGGACCCACCTGGAGGTTGTAGGTTTCTGGAAAGTTACTCTAGTGCATGGAACCCTTGTGGAATCTTATATATTGCCCTGGGTGTTCTTTAGGATTGACTGGAATGGTCCTTGTTGGGGTTTGGCAGGTTATGATTGGTAGCAAGGTCTAACTGAAGCTTGCATAACAGCAACCTCTCGACTCTGAACTTTCTGCGACTGCTACTTTATTAGTTACACTTCTTTTCCCCTTTTTGGTCAGGATGGAATTGTTGATCCCATGGTGCCAGGGCCAGATTCATCCCTGGGAGTCCTCTCAAAATCCAGAAATAATATTCATCCCTGGGAGTCCTCTCGAAATCCAGAAATAATAATTACCACTCCGGACTTAATGTGTCTGCTCTAAAAGCTTACAATCTAAGGCCCCGTTTTCTTATAAGCATTTTCTAAGTGTGACCATTCCATTGTTGTTCTTTTATTTCTGGCTTATTTTGCCTCTCCAAATGTCCCACATGTTCATTCACATCGTTGCATGCCTCACCTTCTTTCAGAAGTATACACCATCATTCGCCAATCTGCTTCTCAGTCAGTGCATCCTTCAGCCACCTGCCTTCATTGGGCATCATGTAGAAGACCCAAAGTCCACACAGTCCATCAACATTCTCAATTTCAGATAACAGTTCATATTTTTGACATCATTGTCATGATGGTCCTGGCATACATACAGTTAGCCATCCATAAACATTGAATAAATTCTTTAACATATTTCTTTATAATTTTCAAAGAGCTTTTATATTTATTTTCTCTTCATACCTCATAACTATGAAGGAGAAAGAACTAGCATTATCTTCCTTTTACGGAGAAGGAAACTAATGCTAAGGAATGCAGTGATTTATGCAAAAACACAGAGCTCAGTTTTTAGGAGGGCCGAGGCAAGCTAGGTCCTTTGACTCAAGCATCATAATGTATGGAAAGTTCTTTGTACACAATCGTGTATGATGCATTTAATCTTAGTGCCCCACTCGAGCTGTGATTCCTCAGCTTGACTTTATTTTTGACTTGACTTTATTAAGGATTATTCATCTAAGATACTTAAGTGATTCTATTGAGTTCCACAACATTATTACTGTAATAGGCTAACAGGATCTTTAATTCAGGGTGATATTCTTTCTGTTATTGTAACTTTAAAAATATTTATTGAGAACCTATAGAACATATAGATGTGCCTGCTTATACTATACTATACTTGAGGGATACAAATGAAGTGTAAGATTCAGACTCTCTGTCTCAGCTTCCCAGCTGCTATGGCAAGTACTATACTAAAATAGGCTTAAACAACAGGAGTTTATTGACTCATGGTTTCAAAGGCTAGAAGGCTGCTTCTGCCCGGGGTCAACAGCCTTCTGGCTGGCTGGGCCATCTTTGAGGTTCCTTGCCTTTCATGCCACATAGCGATAACCTTTCCTTTCTTCTGGTAGCTTCTGGCTTCTGCTTCTCCACATGGCTTTCTCTTCATAAAGCCTCCAGAAATAGGATTAGGGTCCACTTTTCATTCAGTTGGATCATACCTTAAGTAACAACATCTTCACAAGGTCCCATCTACAATAGGTTCACACCCACAAGAATGGATTAAGAACATGTTTTGTTTCGTTTTTTTCCTGGGGTACATAACAATCTACCACATCTACTTGAAGGGAACTGTTAATCTCATTGGAGAAATAAGACTGTTGGAAACAATTAGTGAATGAGAGAAAATATCCTCCAGAGTCGGAATGTCATTTGATCAATTCATGAAGCAGGTAGAAAAAAGTAGTATGTAGAATCATGAAGAGCCCAGAAAGGTAGCTGCAGAATTTAGATGGCCATAGCTATCCAAGAGAATTTTCATTATTTTAGAAACATGAAATGTTTGATTATAAATATTGCTTATAAGTAAGATAACATATGACTTCTCATCCAAAACAATATTTTTGACAGTTCCTATTTATATTTCCTATTTTAGGTTTATATCTTTATACTGGAAGTGTAATCTTTAGCTTTAAACTTCAATATAATTATTTGAAGGAAGTTTAAGTGAAGCTGAAATACATCATACTGCCCTCTTTTTATTCCATTCTAGGTTCATTATATTTTTGTAGCTTTTTGCATTTAGAATCATGAGCTGTGGCGTAGCTTTCCTCATTTCAAAATGAAAAAAGAAAAAAAAAAGGCCTCCACGGTAAAAGGGGTTTGCAGTTAATGTATTTAAGCATCTTTCTCCTGGTAGCAGACCTATAGTCTTTCAAATTGGGGGACTCCCATCACTTGATTTGAGTGAGACTGTACTGCTTATCTTATAGAGGAGTACAAGAATATTTTATCTCTAAAAAGCAACAATTGTTGACATTTTTAAAACATATTTAAATGTAACATATTATGGCATGACATTTTTTTAAGCTTAATATTAGAAGAAATGTCATCTCTACTCCTGTGCACAATAACTGCCAATGGACTAATGAATGAAAGTTGAAGTTATCAGAGGTTCTGGCTTTTTGTAGCATCAAGCTGTCATTAAGAAGGAGAAAATCTCTTCCATCTAATTAAAGAAAAGATGATAATGAAATATAACCTTTGCAAACCAAGTGTATATTTATACTTTATTCTCTTCTGGCGTGTGCAGGTCATGTAGTAGGGAAAAGAAATAGTTCGAGAAGGAGGGATCTTATGTGAATTTTTTTGCTGACCGAGGGAACAAGTCATAATTCCATAGGCGAAAATAGCACCAGCTGCAAAGTTATTTAATCAAATGAGTCTAGATGCCCTAGAGGGTGTTTGGTTTTCAGGCAATTTATAAGTATTTTATTCAGTTCTACTTGATAAAATGAAGGTTACATTAGGACTGTTTAACGATTTGTACTTATTTACATATTTCCTATTTTGGAAATATTGTCCTTATCTTTTTCAAAACAAAATGGAGTACAGTAATATGTAAATCACTCCGCTGACCATCCCTTTGGAGTCATACCATGAGTCCGTAACCAAAGCATCCCTCCCATCCCACTTCAAGTGTGGCTGTTTATTATAAAACCAAGTACTCATTGCTTTTTTGAAGTGATTTCACTAGTAGATAAGCGACCCCTGGGAGCAGACTGTTACTCCAGATTATCAGAATCCTTTGTAATTTTATGTGCTACTTGACTATAAAATTATTATCCACTGAAATGCATTTGTTTTTAAGTTTGGAGAGCAAATGAAGATTTACAGTTCTTTTAGAAGGGAAGGAAAAGTAAAAGAAACTACTGCAAGACAATCCAGTAAAAGTGGTCATAAGAACATCCAAAAGGCAGCATTGTGCCAATTGGAGAGGTAGCAAATGTGCTTTTCACCCTGGTCTCCAATGGGTCACAACGTTTTTGTCCAATGCTTTCATGGAAAATTAATGACTAAGAATATTATCTGTTTGGCTTTAAAGTTCAAACTAATTATAGAGTGCCAATATAAATAAAAAGAAATGATTGGGTGAAAGAGCCAGGCATCAGTACAGATACGGTAGCATGGAGGCCAGTCAGAAGCAGGAAATGGTCACTAGGACAATTGCATTGTGTTTCCTGTTGTAAGAAAGTAAAAAAACATCAGCCGACTAGAAAGGGATAATGAAAAACCAAGGTTATTAGTGAAATAGCCCAGGGGATCCCATCAAAAAAATTATAGAACCCTGTTAAATTTGATGGGGGGAAAGGGGTTCTGTTGTTTTTGCAGATGCTAAGCTTCGTATATGGAATGTCTACCAAAAAAGTAGCAGAAATACAACTGGAGGTCAATCAAAATTTTCTCAAAGTCAGGCTCCAAAGTTCAAACTGTAAAAGGAGTTCAGTGTGGTAACCTGATCCTTTTGGAAAACCCAGTGTATAACTGGCAAAATTTTCTGAGGAAAATAAACAAATTTATGTTCTTTAAAATAAATCACCTAAAAAAGTTTTTTTTTAATTCATCTAGTTCAAAATTGTTGGAATAAATTCAGAACAGTGAGAGGCAGCTTTAGGAGCTCTTGGCATAAAAATTATTTTGTACTGTAGTTTTGTGTATAATCCTTACACAAAAGACTGAAATTTTTAATTTGAAGATTATCCATTTTGCTGTTTGTTGTATTTTGTTGTTTTTACTGTTTTTATTATTTTTAAATAATCATCCTGGTACCAAGTATATGTTAGACCTCTGGAATAGCAACTGCTGTTGTGAAGTATACATGTTAAACATACATCAGCCTTTTTACCCTGGTTCCAAATCTGGGTGGATGATTTGATCAAACAAGCCTTAGTACTTTATTGCTAAAAAATGCTTTTACTCCCAGTGTATTTTAGTTCATTCTGAAAAATAGCATGTAACAAATGGCTAATGAGCAGAGATTTTTTTAAATGAAAGAGCTCTGAAAAGGCTATTTCAGCAGCTGGCACAAAATCAAGTCTAAGTGCAATTTGTTGTTATTTCTGTTTGCTTTAAGTAATCGGTAAAGAGTTTGCTGAAGTTGATTTGAATTTTGGGAGGAAAGGGGTCAGAAACTCACCCCTATTTCCTATTAGATTTGCAACTCTGTTTCACTAGGGGTTGAGTTTTTTTTAAATCCTACATTTTCTTTTGAAGTCATTAATGAAGTTCCCATGTTTTAAAGATGTAGAAAAGAACAAAAAGTTAGCTCTTTTACAAAATGTATTTTGAAATCATTCCACAAGTGATTTTTTTAAGTACTTCTTAGGTGCAACACACCAGGGAAATTCTTTTGGTTTGCTAAAGCTGCCAGAATACAATATACCAGAAATGGGTTGGCTTTTACAAAGGGGATTTATTAGGTTACAAATTTACAGTTCTAAAGCTGTGAAAATGTCCAAATTAAGGCCTCAAGAGGAAGATACGTTCTCTGAGGAAAGGCTGCCAGCATCCAGGGTTCCTCTGTCTCAGGGGAAGGCACATGGTGACGTCTGCTGGTCCTTCTCTTCAGAATGTCTCTGGGCTTCTGTGGGTCCTTGCTTGTTACTCCCAGGACATTTCTATCTTAGCCTCTCTCCTAGGTTCTCTGAGCTCCCTCCAAAATGTCTCTACCTTTTATCCTCTCATAAAGGACTCCAGCAAGGAAATAAGACCCACCTTGAATATGTGGGGTCACTTCTCCATCAAAATAACCTAAGCAAAAGTTCCCACCCACAATAGATCTGCACCCGCGGAATGGATTGAAAGAACATAGACTGTTCTGGAGTACATAACAGATTCAAACCAGCATAGAAGTGTTCCTTCTATTTTGGACCTAGTGGAGAAATAATTTATTTCTTTACCTGTGAAACCAGGGATTTCTCTTTTAACAAAAATTAACTCCTTGCTTTAATTTTAAATTGGTTTATGAAACATATTATACAAACAGGCTTTACGATGATTACTTAGTTTTTTTTTTTTTTAGTATGCCTATGGATAAGCTAACTAAGCTATCTGTTTTAGGTGGTTAGGACTTCCACAGTTAATTGTAAAAATATTTGTATCTTCATATTTTCCTGAAATAAGGAAAACATTTAGTAACACAGGTCATTACTATAACAATGCAGATACTTGTAAGAACTTTTCTACTTGATATTCTAAGAACATTCACAGTTTTGACAGCCGATCAAATGGTATCTAAATTAGGGGTTTTTTTGTTGTTCTTTATTTGTTTTGTTTGTTTTTCTTGGGTGCATGGTCTGGGAATCAAACCCGGGTACATTAGTTTTTAATACTTAGAATTTAAGAACTTTGCTATCCAAATATGTAAATTTTTTTCCTTGTTGCCTTAATTTTAAATTGGTTTATGAATTGAAGATATCCATTGTTGGTGGTTCTAAGTATATTGTTTGCTTTCTTAAAAATATGTTTAAAAATTAACTTTTGTATTAAAAAGACATTCTTTACCCAATTTTCTTGACTAATGTGGTAGGTTTTTTTATTTTTCTTTAAATCTCTATACCATGGACTGACTATATTTAGGTTATGGTAACACCCTTTGTGATAACTAGACCCAAACTTATACTCCCTTAAGCAAGAGGGATATATTTTTTTATAATTTCCAATAGCAGCTTGTGCATAGGACTTAAACTTGTGCATAGGACTGAAATCTGAAACTTAAAATTTTATATGACAGAAGCAGTGAGGTTTTCACTACCAATAATTTAAGTAAACATTTGAGATTAACGATAAACATTCAAGACTACCGAACATTCAAGATTGTGCTAAAAGGTCAGATACTGATACTGTTGAATCCTGATGTGATAAGGGCTAAAGGGAGGGCAGGATGACATGTATCAATTCATTATGTTTTAAGTTGCCTTATACTTAACATGAAATGGAATATGAAATCAGTTAAACATTTGTTGAGAAAATATTGAGTGCCTACTTGTAAATTTAGTTGTTATTATTTTGTATTCTGCAATAATTATGCATCCTACCTGGAGTCATTGTCCTTTGGTTTTGTTGATGTGGTTACTTAGCAGAATATTTGCCTGTACAAGCATATGTTTCATTCTGAAGACCACTTGGCTTCTATCTCTTTAAAAGTCCTCCCTAGCAAGACTAATGGCAGGTTTGAGCCCATGTGGGATAACAGATTTTTTTTTCCCTCTGTTAATGTATTCCCATCAGTTTCATGGAGACTTACAGTATCTGTTAAATGAAAGTTGAATTAACAATGAAAGAAAGACCCATGTGGCTTATACATGGGCCATGGCTGCGAGTTTTACTGCCCTACCTGCCTGCTTTCTCTTTATTCCGTAATCTTAATGATTCCAAGTCAAGATTCATCTTAAAGAAAAAAAGCCTTAGAGCCACCTAACTTGGAATTTAAGCCCAGTGAAAGAACAGGCATCTACAGTCTTTACTGCATCTTTCCCTAACCAAATCTCTGGCATTCTTGTAATGTGATAATGAATTATACTAATTGCTATATCCACTCAAGATAGAGTTCGGCTTTATTTTCAAAAAGAAATGAGATGGTCTGTGGTAGTCGTGTTAGTTACTTAGCCTCCTTCTGCTGAGCCCTGTGTCATTGGAAATAGCCCTTCCTTCTTGTGTTGAACTCTAATCACTTGAAATTACATGAGTTATTGTTTTCTTGAGATGTTTTCCCTACAGTTGAGTAGAAAAGCAGTCATAGGAAGTAGAAGGGCGCTGCTACTACTGCTACTACTGTCTGTAGAAAGTAGAAAGCACTGTATAAATATATATAGTGTTTGTCTCCATCCCTCCTTCCATCTCTCTCGCTCTCTCTCTCTCTCTCTCTCTCTATATATATATATAGATAAATATTTTTTAAGTTTTACATAGTATTCCCTCGGTAAGTATTCCCTTGTTAAGCATTCTAAATGCAAATAAACCTTTCTTTTTTTTTAGGATTGCCAAAATGTATTGAGGAAGGAACCATCTTAGTGTTTTGGAAATTCTTTTCCTTTTTCCCACCTTCTTTTCCAATAAAGTAGATAAACTCTTTGGGCTTCCGTATCCTGGCTTAATGTAAATTTTGCCGCTGTTGAAAACTTGAGATTGCCCTAGAAAACACATCTGGTTTTGAACTGAACATAAAAGCATTAAACAAACACAGAGCTCTTCCATATGGCCAGAAGTTTTGCTTCTATCTGAATATGTTGGCTTTTGAGAACTATTTGGCTTTTTTTCCCTTGCAATTCTATCTCCTCCTCCAACGAGATTAATAGTTGTGCTTATGTAATGTCTGTGTTGTGTGTGTTTTTAATCTCTACTTAGGTTGACCTGACAGTTCAAGAAAAGGAGAAATATCTTAATGTGTCTCGCTGGTTTTGTCACATTCAGCATTATCCAGGCATCAGGCAACATTTGTCTAGTGTTGTCTTCATCAAGAATAGACTGTATACCAATTCCCATTAGAAGTTATTCATGCCATGCAGAAGAATGATTAAAAATGTTTTAAATGGAAAATGTACTCTGGACCACAAGATTAATGTAAACTAATGAGCAGTTATTCTTTATTTGTGGAAGTAGAGGCTATAGTTTTTAAAATGTAAACTTTGAATGTTTTCTTTGTCCTTTAGTTGAAGTTTTGCAATTTTTTATGTAAAATTCAGCTGTCAAAGAAACTTGAATTGAGATCAAGTTGTAAATTACCTTGTTTTACAGATGAAATTTATTTTAATAAAAGTTGCAAATCACTGGCTTAATCTTAAAGAAAAAACTAGATGCTCCTTTCAGTGGTTGCCATATTTGGCTATTTACTGAGCTATTTCATATTTTAAAATTCATTCCCCCATGGATATTTACACTAGTTTGTTTATTAAGAAGTATAATAAATTGTGCCAAGGATACGGGAAGGAGAGATGAATTTGTTTTCAAATATTTATGTGAGCTAGTAAATGTGGTTGAAAAAAATCTTTTTTGTTTCTTTCTTTCCTGTAGTCAGTATTCATTGGGGTGAAACCAGCTACTGAACTGCCCTAGGGGAAACTGGAATAAGATACATTCGCTTGAATTAATGGTTCTTTTTGGCTGTTGAACTTTATGGAATATGCAGTGGCTGAGAAGAATTGGGAAATTCCAGCTATCTTACTAATTTTGGACTTTAATAATTAGTAAATTTTCCTAAACTGAAAACGAAATCTCACAGAAAGTCTGCAGTTGAAGCACTATGTGAAGAACAGAGACACATTTATAATTTGTGTCAGCTCAATAAGCATTCAGTTACTAAAAGCTACAAAGTTTATCTTTCCAAACAATAAGAAAAGTAGAGTTTTTGAGCGCTTTACTGTTTAATGCTACTTCATGTTTCAGTGCTGATGCTGAATCTAATTCATAGACAATTCAGAGTTCAAGTGGAAGGCCCAGGAACCTGGTAAATATACAGCCCTTTGTTTGAATCATTACTAGCTATATGACCTTAAGCTCATCAGTTCACCTTATTTTCTTCCTCTGAAAATTTTTAAAAAGATAACTAAGTCCTGAGAATCAGAGGAGACAATATATGTGATTAAGCCTAACCTAGCCCGTAGCTATCAGTAAAGGTTGGTATCTTTTCTCTTCTCCAGGTAAATCAGGATTTCTCTTTGCTTGTTTGTTTTATGAGGAAGTGAGGGTTGTAAGAGTCCACATGCACAAACAGGCTTTGCCCCTCATGTTATTGCTTCAAGAGATTTAATGGACCAAGAGTGTGAGTATGTTGTATGGATCAATACAGTTTCTACAGGATTTCACAATTCATCACCCTTGGGGACATTTCAATTTTATAAAATGACCTTTAAATTAGGAATTGTAAACTTGTATTTGCAATTTGTTCAGAGATTAAAGGCTCAGGTTCATCTTGGGAGTAATTATGCCAAAGAAGCAGCCTGAGTGCAAACCACTGTCTCAGCTGAGTTTGTCGTAAGCATTCCACATTCTGCAAATGATCCCTTTGCAGTCACTGCTGCAAATGATCCCTTCTCCTAAAACCTCTCTTCTCATCCTGGACAGCAGGAGGGGTTAAGCAGGACAGACACAGACAGACTACAGAGCCTTTCATCCCCAAGTATTTCATTCTTTTTCTTTGGTTTAGGTCAGCTATGATGAAAGAGTTGGAGGACAGAGAGAGGCAAACCACCTTTTTGACAAATGACCTCTCTTCCCATTTCTACCTTATGAGTCTTAACTGCTTGACACCTGCTAGTCAATTATTTATTGAAGTGTACAATAGTAATTCAACAGCCATTGCTAGGTAGTACTGTGTGCCAGGACTTCCCACCACCCACTTAGATCTTGGAAGGTGAAGGAATGATAGAAAGATAAAGACCTGGCTCTTAAAGCCAAGGATTAGCTAATGTTCTCAGGATCCAAATTAAAACAATTCCTTCCCTCATAGAAATGCTGCCATATACCGTGAGTCATTTCTGTTGGTTATTTCTTCACCTGAAATGTTCTTTCCTTCTCACTGATAACTTCTTCAGTATGTGACCTTGTCATGTCCTCCTGGAAACCACATCTATCCTGACCAACTGTTCTCCCTCTAGCCTTTAGCAACAGAGGCTCTTCTTTACCTTGCACATCCAGCCCTCCAAACAATGACTGGCATACAACAGTAGATACTCAATATTTGTTTGTTGAAATAATACTATTTTTTAAGTCCATTTGTGGGCTGACTAAGAAAAGTGTCAGTGTGAATTAGGATTAAGTACTGTTGTAGATAACAGAAAAACCAAATAACATTTAAGTGGGTTGTTTTTCTCTCATGTCAAAGAAGTTGGGAGGTAGTCCATGTCTAGTCTGGTACCCCCACAGCATCACACTGGATCAGTCTCCTGTTTCTCTGCTTCTCCACACTGAACAAGTGGCTTCCATCCTCGAGTCCAACTCATGGTCCACGATGGCTATTGGAGTTCCAGACACCAAGTCTAAGATTAAGATCTGAAGAAAGAGAGGAAAAGGCAAAGAGGCTCCTCTCCCAACTGAATAAGGCTACTGAAAGGACCTTTTCTGGAAGCCCAATACTTCTCTTTGGCCACCCTAGCTGGGAGGGAGGCCAAAGATGTAATCCTTTAGCCACAGCTCATTGAATAGAATCTAGGCTCTAATGAAGAAGAAGGAGAAAAAGGGATACTAGGTAGGCAACAAGCTGCCTCTACCACAATACATAGTGTTTAAAAGGGAAAATACTTTGATTGCCAAATCATCAAGTTGTAAAAAAAAAAACAAAAAAACTTGTGAATTGTTGATATCCCATGCATCATCAGTTTGCAAAGAATTAGAATACAATGAATAACTTCATTGAACACAATTGAACTTTTCATGATTCAGAAGCTAGTTCAGGGTCTTATGGTATTCAGTTATCAGTATGAGGGTCTGGTACTGCACTTATAATAACAACAACAATAATAGCTAACATTCTTTATGCACTTATATCAGATACCATTCTGAGTGCTTTAAGTGAATGCTCTCCTTAATCCCTTTTTGCAAACAAAGAGACTGAGGCACAGAGAGTTTAAGAACTTGCTAAAGTGACACAACCAGTTATCAAGGAACTAGGATTCAAACTCAAGTGTCTGGCACAAACCTAACCTACAAATCACTTTATAAGTTCACCAGTGAAGTTCAATTAACTAACTTGTGAAATCAGTTTTTACTGACCTTAGAAAAAAAGCTTCCTTAAACACTAGATAAAACAAGTGTGTAGATAATTTCTGGAATAAGTGGAGATGGTTGTATAACTCAGTGGACACTGAAAACTATTGACTTGGACAGTTTAAATGGGTGAATTTTGTAGTATGTGAATTTTTATTTCCCAATGAAGCAATGTTTGAAAAAGTGGAGTCATACACACCAGCCTTACCATATGTTATAAGATGTTGGTTATGTCATAGTACATACAGTTCCTGATATGAATTCGGAGTAAAGGGGAAAGATTATTGATCTTGTTGTTTAATTTGCAGAGATAACGTACAAAAATCACCTAGCATGGTGTTTGGCAAAAAGGAAGTGATCAGTAAAGACTTTTGCAAACTGCTGTGGAGCCACAATTTTATACAGTCACATTCTTAAGTCCTTTCCCACCTGCTATTCCTGAGCTTCCAACCTGTGGAACATGTGAAAACTATGTGAGATTACACAACTGGTGGCAGAGTCATTTCATGATTTTGGCAAAAAATAAATTCATCCTATTACCAATTTAAAAATCTCTAGTCCTCACATCTTTCAAGATGTTGAAAAAAAGGAACCACACTTTTTTTTTACTGTTTTTTTTTCTAAAAGACAAATGAGGCTTTATATTTGTACATACTGTTCCCTCTGAAAACTGAATGTCCCCTTCCAACCATTTTCCTTCTGTAATTCCCAGAAGTTAGCACCACTGACCATTCATTCATGTCCCAAATATTTATTTAGCATCTAATATGTACCAGACACTGCTAGACCCTGAGGATGGCACAATTATATGCCTGCCTTCATAGAATTTATAATCCAATGGTCTGAACAAATCCCTAAACTAGGAGTGTAAAGAATTCTTTGAAAGGCTGCCAGCCACTCAGCATTCTTTAAAAGTAAATAAAAAATAAACAGTTACGTTTACTGTATGCCTACTGTATTCTGGGGTCTGTACTGGACACTTCACAACATTAACATGTTAATTTAAGAGCTAGAGAAGTGGCAGAGACCAGCCCACATACTACCCAACACCTGAATCAGACCATGGTTGGGATGTGTGGGAATTTTATGATTTCAGAGTTAGAAGACATACTCTGTTCACCATAGTATTCAACTGCCCTGACCAGCCAGCCACATACCTACCCCTTTTCTCCCATTCCATGTGCAACCTTCAAGAACAGATCACATATTCCCCGTAAGGAAGGATCATTCTTCAGTCAAGGATCCGTGAATTTTTCATCAATTGCAATAAATACTAGTTTTAAAACAAATACAGATGACAGGACTAGAGGCAATATCAAAGGCCATTCGTCCTTAGGCACAGGTACACTCAGAGCATCCAAATCTCGTGAAGTATTGTGTGGAGGTCCATGGTTGTAGATTTCCTTCAAGTGACTGTGATCACCATATGGTAAACAAAATGACCTAACTTCAAGAATGCAATAATCACATCCGTGACCCCACTTCCCAGTTAAACTCCACTCCCTCCACATCCAGATTCAGTAATAAGATGAATTCACTGAGGCTTTTAAAAGTTAATGTGGGGTTGGGCCACGGTGGCTCGGTGGCAGAATTCTCACCTGCGATGCCGGAGACCCGGGTCCAATTCCCGGTGCCTACCCATGTAAAAAAAAAAAAAAAAAAGTTAGGAGGGATGTCTCACTCTCTTAAACTGATCTGCCACAGATTCCACCCATTTACACCTGAAGCCATGGTTATCCAGAGTCAGTAATGGCACATTAGATTTCCTGTAGGGACGAAGGCCGGGAGGTAGGAACAGAAAGAATGGGAAGGCTCACCCACCGGCCAGTGCATCATATCCCTAATGCACCTTAACAAAAACATATCCAATTCATGAGGGCCCTGCTGAAAATCCATCCAGAATAACTTCGAGATATGATGATACAAATTTAAGCAGACATATTGTTAAGAAAGAATAGAACTCTATTATCAGGTACATGTACATCAAGCTAGAAGATAAAATACACAATTATTCAGCGAGTCAAATTAGAATTATTGTGAAGAATAGCTTCTTCGTTTAAATTTTTTTTCTGACATTCAACTTCATTCCTTAAAAAAAAAAAAATGAGATGTTACATGAACTTTAATATTAATCTAGCTGCAGCAGAGATTAGAGCATTTAACTTTTTACCCCGGAGAGCAATATTTCTTCTTTCTCTTCATAATGAGATAACATGCTGCTACCCATTACTAGAGCATTAAATTTCAAATCCTCCATACACCTGAACAGGCTGCTACATATCTGGCCATCTTAATTTTAGTCTTGATTTATTGAAGCTGAATTACATTCCTAACTCTTCCTGGAGCTCTGGCTGAATTTTATTGCAAAAGCAATGGGGAGAATGTTACCATCATATATCTCTCTTGCCGGGCAGAGCTTTTAGATACACAAGGGGCTCCATGTCCCACTGCTCCGTGTCTCATATGCTGGATTTATAACACCATGCAGTCCAGCTCTAGGCTTACATACAGGCATATCAGAGATGAGATGGGGAATTTGATTGTGCAATAATGATTACTTGTTGCTGAGCTCACATTCCTGCAGGCTCTGCCTTTATTCCCAATACTGCTGGTGAATAAAACTAATTTCAATTGCTACCTAATCTAGCAAAGCTCATCTTTCACTTACGGGAGAGAGACCAAAAGAAGGTAGACAGGAAGTCATGAGAATTTGAGATGTCGGCCACTTTTGCATTATCACTCAAGGAGTTCAGCTTCCATTGTTGGGATTTCTTTAGGAATATTTTAATCTTTTAAACTTGTTTCTTAGTGGGGAGGATGGAGCTTTACATCTTTTCCAGCCTGGTGAGTTAATTTGATGGCTCATTTGTGATGTCTCTTCCACTTCAAAGAGGCTGGGTCCCCAGGGCTTGCCAATTGTATTGTGGATCCCACAGACCTGGCATGCCATTCCTGCTAAGTGTCATCTGCTCTCACAATATTGCAGTGGATAATATTTGTCCTCCCTAACATCATCTGCTTGAGAAATTTGTGCCTGGCGGGCCTGTCTGTCCAAGTTAAGCTTGAAATACAGTAGCCATACAACTAATGTGACAAGAAATAGCTCTAAACAATAAGGCTGCAGGCTTGCTTTGACCAAGACCACAAACTGCCAGCCATCTGATTACATTCCAAAGTTTCTTTACTGTAAACCAGGAACTAGTTTATTCGTATAAAGTAGGTTATCATCCTCCTTACATTGCCCCATTTTTCTTGACCTTCTACACACACTTTCACACACACCCTTGTCTTAAAGTCCCTTGGGTATTTAGCCTTCAGGTTGGCCTCACCATGTTGACAGTTCCTGTTTTCAGCATTTGTCACTTGGATACAAGAACTCTAGAGCTACCATTGCCAGAGCTTGGGGAACGGGGGCTAGAGGTTACACTAAGAAAGTGATTCGCAGGCTAGAGCATGTGTGGGAAATACCTGGCACTTGTCAAAACACAGATGGCAGGGCCCCACTTTAGTTCCTGATTCAGTAGGTCTGGGATGAGGCCTGAGACTCTATTTCTAGCAAGTTCCTGAGTGGCTCTCATGCTGTTGAAAAGTGACCGCACTCAGAATCACTGTACAGCACCATCCAAAGCCTAGGTGGCATGCATAGACCACTCAAGCTTTTGTCTTTCTGCATTTGCTGATGCAAGTTTCCTTGGGGTGAAAAGAGTGTGAAAGAGGAATTCTGAGTTCAGATTGGCTGGCCCTGTGGTAGTAATGCAGTTTCTTTCCCAGTAGTTCTCACGGTAAAGTACTGTATGTTTTCCAAATAGTGCACCTACAGCAGGACCATCTCCAGGAAATGCAGCAGGATTCAGTACAGGAAGGATCAGGATAGAGCTGTATGTAAAGTTGCTGTCATCTAGAAGACTGAATATGCAAACACACAGTGCTACCTTCCACCAAACTAAATTGGATGCTGTGGTGGGCTGAATCATGTTCTCCCACAAAGACATGTTCAAGTCCTAACCCCTGGTCCTGTGGGTGTGGACTGTTTTGTAAGTAGGATCTTAGAAGGTCCTATTAAGATGAAGCAAGACTGAATCTGCGTGGGCCTTCAACCTGTGCAAGTGGAGTCTTAATAAGCAAAGAAAATGTGGGCACAGGAACAGAAGCCACAAGAGACAGAAAGAGACAGATCACAATATGATGGAAACAGAGATTGATTTCTGGGAAACCACCACCAGAATGCTACAGATTTCAGAGAAAGCATGGCCTGTTGATTCCTTGATTTTGGATTTCTAACCTTTGAACTATAAGCCAATAAATTCCTACTGTTTAAGTCTACTGGTGAGTGGTATTTTGTTATAGCAGCCCTGGCCAACTAAGACAGTTTTCTTATGTACCATATGTGTTTCCATAACTCTATGAGATTATACACAGTAATTTTTGGCATCTTCAAATTACCCTATAATCTTTTCTCTTCCCTGCCTTCATCAGTTTCTTCCACTTTTTCTTAAAATCCTGCTTGAAAATAAGTTAGACGAAAGAGGATAAACAGTCATATCAATAGAAAATAGTCCAGGGCATTCTCACGAAGGGGATCTGATAAAAAACAAAATAAATTTAAAAGCACCCACTCATATCCACTTATGTTTATTCCGGTTCTTCAGAGAAACAGAACTGACAGGACACATAATATTTATGTATGTATGAATTTCCCAGGAGAAGCTAGCTGGCTGAAGTAGAGATAGAAAGTTTGCTTTCTGATTGCAGAAATCATCAGTTCTCTAGGCCTTCAATTGCTTGGATGAGATGTTTCTCACTGCTGAAAGCAATCTCCTCTGTTGATTGTAGATGTAATGAGCCATAGATGCCATCAACTAACAAATGATTTAAATCCAAGAAATATCCTTATAGTAACAACCCAGCCTATGCTTGCTTAACCAAAGTACTGGACACCATAACCTAACAAAGTTGACAAAAAAAACTTAACCATCACAGTCCACACCTTGTCAACTTGGCACCCATACACATCTCCTTAAACCATACTTAATCGCTAAATAAAAACTAATAGCAGTTATACTTTCTCCTAAAATAATTCACCTGTTTTGCATACAACCAAAAAGGCACTGACCCTTTCCCCAGAAAAGGATGCAAGTCCTTGGGTAATATTCACTCTTAAACTTAATACCCTGTAATTTAAATACTATAATACAAAGTTAATGCAACTTATATGATAAGAGGATAAAATAGGGCATAAACAAAAATATTTGCTTTATGTATATTTACAAATATATTCATAGCAATACAAGGAAGAAGTATTCATAACCATAACAGTGTTCAGTTTTGTTAACTAATCACATGGTTGTATCTCCTATTTATAACTACTTCCACTATGTATTTCATATTCCCTTTGCCCTCAGCAAGTCCTCAGAAAAATGACTGAGACAAATTCCAGGGTATGAGTGACCAGAAAGGGACTTCTACACTATATAGGGAGGACCTGGATGAAAAAGTGGAGAAATTACACTTGAGAGGTCAGGGTGAATTTATCCACACTTGGAGTAGGCTGCAATGTGCAAGCTGGAGCAGGTGAAAAAGAAGCCACATGTTCCCACACTCCCAACTCCATATCAGCTTGAGAGATCTTCCCTCCCAGCTCCGCAGCTGGGAGCTCCCATGGAGAATTTGGAAGTCAGTAGACTTGGTTTTCCTACACACAGAGACCTTGCTGCTGGAGCAGAGTGCTTGCCCCACTCCCTGAAGCAGGCTGCTGTGGATGCCTGGTTTTGGCTGGGACTGAGATCTCTACCCTTGGGAGGAGGGGAGGACACTGAGCTGAGCTGACAGGTGGCCAGTGAAAGAGACTCCCCAGGTCCCCCTGCTTCTGTCCTTTCTCCACGGAGGCCTGGAGTGCTCACAGTGTGCTCAGGTGGAGAAATGGGCATGAGGGAGTGAGCTGCAACGCATGCCAGACACTCTGGCTGTGGGCAGGGTAGCAGAAATACTCAGTTCTACAGCCCAATGTCATTCAATGTGGGAGTCTGGGGACAACTGGACCCATTGTGCCCACAAGCAGACTCTCCACTGAGATGCACACTACCCACCCATCCCCAGCTCCAGGGTTGGCAGCTTTAAGCATGCACAGAGACCTGTGGCCTTGACTAGATTTTCACCTGGTTAGGTCCCAGCCCAGCTGGGTGCCCTAATCAGGGAAAGTCAGGTTGGAGTGAAGAGGTGGCCCAAGAACACCATCTGCTAGGAAGACGCGCAAAGTGCAGTCTGGCAAACTGCCTTTCTGCCTAGCTTTTAACAGATGTATGAGGTCCCAACCTTGGTTTGGTGGGGAATTACTGACAAGCCAAGTGCAAAAGGAGAACTTCACTGCTAACTCAAGCAAATACAGAATCTTAGATGAGCAAGGGAAATTGTCTTTCAAGATAACCATATCAAGATAATCAAATGCCTCTAAGGTAGCATAAAATCACAAAGCACATGAAATTGCAAGAAAATATGGGCCAGCCAAATAACCAAATTAAAACACCAGAGGAGGCATAGAATTTGGAACAACTTTTCAAAAATATCATACAAACCTCTTAAATAAGTTTTGTGGGTTGGCTAAAGACATAAAGGATATCAAGAAGACACTAGACAAGCATAAAAAAGAATTTGAAGAATAAATAGAAACACAGATCTTATGGAAATGAAAGATACTGTAGCTCAAATTAAAAATATACTAGAAACACAAGACAGCATATTTGAAGAGGCAGAAGAAAAGATAGCAAACTAGAGGACAGGAAAACTGAATTTAAACATGCAAAAGAACAAATGGTGAAAAAGATGGAAAAATTTGAATTTGATCTCAGGGAAATGATAGACAACACAAATTGCAGAAATATAAAAATCACTGGTGTCTCAGAAGGCAAAGAGAAGAGTAAAGGGCTAGGAAGATTAGTTGTGGAGATAATTGGGGGAAAACTTTCTATCCTTATAAAAGACATAAATATGCAAATCAAAGAAGCCCAATGAACTCCAAATAGAATAAATCCATATAGACCCATTCCAAGACACATACTAATCAGACTGTCAAATGCTAAAGAGAAGCAGAAAGTTATGAAAGCAGCAAGAGAAAAGCAATTCACTACATACAAGGGAAGTTACATAAGACTAAGTTCACACTACTCAACAGGCACCGTGGAGGTGAGAAGGCAGTGGTATGATATATTTAAGATTCTGGAAGAGAAAAATGTGCAACCAAGAATTCTTTATCCAGCAAAGCTATTCTTCAAAACTGAGGGAGAGATTAAAATTTTCACACAAACAAAAGCTGAGAGAATATTTAACAAGAGACATGTCCTGCAAGAAATACTAAAGGGATTTCTGTTGGCTAAAAAAAAAATGACGAGAGAGAGAGGTCTGGAGGAGGGCACAGAACTGAAGAGTTAGTAAGGGTAACGCAAAGGATAAAAAAAGAGAGAAAGGGAAAAATATATAGATCTGACAAATAAAAACCAAAGGATAAAATGGGAGATTCATGAACTTCCTTTACAGTAATAACTTTGAATATTAATGGACTAAACTCACCAATTAAAAGATACAGATTGGCAGAATAGACTTTAAAATATGACCCATCTATATGCTGTTTACAAGAGACTCATCTTAGACCCAAGAATATAAATAGATTGAAAGTGAAAGGATGGAAAAAGATATTTTATGCAAGCTGTAACAAAAAGAAAGCAGGAATAGCTATAATAATATCAGACAAAATAGACTTTAAATGCAAGGAAGTCATAAGAGACAAGGAAGGACACTACATATCAATAAAAGGGACAATTCACCAGGAAGAAATAGAAATCATAAATGTTTATGCTCCCAAACAAGGAGCCCCAAAGTACATGAGGCAAACATTGGCAAAACTGATGGGACCAATAGATGTTTCAATAATAGTGGAGTTTCAATAATAGATTCAAATAATAGTGGAGACTTCAATACAGCACTCTCTTGTATAGATGGAACAACCAAAGAGAGGATCAATAAGGAAACAGAGAACCTAAACAATATGATAAATGAATTAGACTTAACAGACATATTTAGATCATTACACCCCAAAACACAGAATATACATTCTTCTCTAGTGCTCCTGGTACATTCTCCAGGAAAGATCATATTCTGGGGCACAAAACAAGTCTTAAGTTTAAAAATATTGAAATTATTCAAAGCACTTTATGATCATAAGGGAATGAAGTTGTAAATCAAAAACCACTAAAGATCCAGAACTTTCACAAATATATGAAGATTAAATTTCACACTCTTAAACAAGCAGTGGGTCAAAGAAGAAATTGCAAGAGAAACTGATAAGTATTTGGAGATGAATGAAAATGAGAATATTGCATATCAGAACTTATGGGATGTGGCAAAGGCAGTACTGAGTGGGAAATTTATTGCCTTAAATGCTTATATTTAAAAAGAAGAAAAAGCAAAAATCAAGGACTTAACTGCTCACCTGGAGGATCTAGGGAAAAAAACAGCAAACTAACCCCAAAGGAAATAGAAGAAGAGAAATAACAAAGATTAAAGCAGAAATAAATTAATTGGAGAACAAACAAACAAACAAAAACAATAGAAAGAATCAGTAAAACCAAGAGTTGGTTCTTTGAGAAAATCAAAACTGATGGACCCTTCACTAGGCTGACAAAGAAAAAAAAGCGAGAGGATACAAATAAAATCAGAAATGGGGGTGGTCCTAGGAGGACATTATGAACAACTACATGCCAACAAACTGGAAAGCTACAGATGAAATGGACAAGTTCCTAGAATGACACGGACAACTTACACTGACTCAAGAAGAAACAGAATACCTCAACAAACCAATTAAAGTAAAAAGATTCGATCAGTCATCAAAATTCTTCCTACAAAGAAAAGCCCAGGACCAGATGGCTTCACAGGGGAGTTTTACCAAACACTCCAAAAAGAACTAAAACCATCCTGTTCAAACTCTTGAAAAACAATTAAGGAAAAAGAAACATGACCTAACTCATTTTATGAAGCTAACATTACTCTAATACCAAGACTGGGAAAAGCTACTACAAGAAAGGAAAACCACAGGCCAATCTCCTTAATGAATAAAACGAATATAGATGCAAAAATTCTCAAGAAAATACTTGAAAATCAAATCCAACAGTGCATTAAAAGAATTATACACTGTGACCAAGTGGGATTTATTCCAGGCATACAAGGGTGGTTCAAAACAATCAATGTAATACAACAAGTCAAAAGGGAAAAAAATCACATGATGATATCAATGGATGCTGAAAAAGCATTCAACAAAATTCAGCATCCTTTTCTAATAACATTTCAAAAGGTAAGGATTGAAGGGAACTTCCTTAATATGATAAAGGGCATACATGAAAAGCCCATAGCCAGCACCATCCTCAATGGTGCGAGAATGAAAGCCTTTCCCCTGAGATCAGGAATGAGACAAGGATGCCCACTGTGGTAGTTAGGTTCAGGTGTCAACTTGGCCAGGTGAAGATGCCTAGTTTTATTTCTGTGGACGTGAGCCAATGGCATGTGAGCCTCATCTGTTGCTGATTACATCTGCAGTTGGCTAGGAGACATGCATGCTGCAATGAAATGATGTTTGATTTAATTAGCTGGTGCTTAAATGAGAAAGCTCAAAGCAGCACAGCAAAAGCAGCTCAGCATACCTCATCTCAGCACTCAGCACTCGCAGCTTAGCCCAGACCTTTGGAGATGCAGAAAGGAATCACCCCAGGGAAAATTGTTGGAACTGAAAGGCCTGGAGAGAAGGCCAACAGAGATCGTCCTGTGCCTTTCCACATAAGAAAGAACCTCAGTTTTAAGTTAGCTGCCTTTCCTCTGAAGAACTATACATTAACTAAATAAATCCCCTTTTACTGAAAGCCAATCCATCTCTGGTGTGTTGCATTCTGGGAGCTAGCAAAATAGAACACCCACTGTCACCATTATTATTCAATATTGTGCTAGAAGTTTTAGCTAGAGCAATAAGACAAGAAAAGAAATAGAAGTCATCCAAATCAGAAAACAGTAGTAAAACTTATATTATTTACAGATGACATGCTTCTATACTTGGAAAATCCTGAAAAATCTACAACAAAGCTACTTGAGCTAATAAACAAGTTCAGCAAAGTGGTGGGATAAAATATTAATGTGCAAAAATCAATAATGCTTCTCTCTTCTGGGTCAAGATGGCGGCTTAACAATGTGCACATTTTAGTTCGTCCTCCAGAACAACTACTAAATAATCAGAAACAGTACAGAACAGCTCCTGGGGCCACATCAGTGACCAGACACACAGCATATCCCAGTCTGGACCAGCTGGACCTGCTGCGAGCCACCCCCGCCCCTGAACCGTGAGTTCCCAAAGGTGCGGCAGCCAGCGCCCCTCCCCCACAGGCCACTTCCCAGAGGGGAAAGGAAAGGACTTTACCAGCAGCAGGGACTGGGCACAATCAAACGCCAATTGTGGAACTAATTAACAAATTCTGACTACTAAAAATAGGCCCCCAGCTTAGGTAAACCTGATCAAAGCGGAGAGTGATCATTTTTGCCCCGGCACTAAGGGGGCAGGACTGACAGAAAGAGGAAAAAGAAAAAAAGAAGGAAACAGAGGTTTTTGTGGCTGTGTATCTACAAAGGCTTCACTGCCTCTGGATACAGTGGCAGGACTTTTCAGGCTGCAACTGCCCCAGGCATAGGCTGAACTGAGCTCTTTTGGGGGCTTATCTGGAGCCTGTGCCTTCCCCAGCGGAGGGGTGAAGCCCCACCCAGGTGGAATCCCTCCATCAAGGAATTCAGACACCAGGGATTGGTAATTTGAAGCCATTAAAACCAGCCTACAACCTCTCCTCTGTCTCCACCACGCCCCCAGCAGGGAGAGTCTGCCAAAGTTAAAGGTACCACATCATCTTATGCTAGTGGGACCTGCAGTCAGACAAGCGCCACATCTGGGCAGGATAAGAAAAACAGAGTATAGAGACTTTACAGGAAAGTCTTTCAACCTGCTGGGTCTCACCCTCAGGGAAAACCAACGCAGGTGACTCTTTCCTCCTGATAGGAGGCCAGTTTGG
>PVIY010037592.1:0-24534 GCA_004026745.1 Myrmecophaga tridactyla | reverse complement strand
ATTAATAAAAAAGTTAAAAAAAAAAAAAAAAAGAAGGCCTTGTGAGCTTCTTGGGGGCAGCGGTGGCTGTCCCCCAAACCCTGGAGCTCAGCACGCGCCCCAGCGCAGACCACAAGGGTCAGAAGTCACCACCTTCAGGAGTGGGGGCAGTTGTTTCCTGAAATGAGGAAATGGCATTTCTTCCTTCTCTGAGGACAGTGTGAATTTCTCTTGGTCTGATGACTCCACAGCTGGCACTTAGTTTCCCGGTCAGCCAGCAGGCCACTCCTGGGTTCCAGGGGCTCCTCCCGCCTCCGCCAGCTCCTGGGTCCCGGGTGTCCTGTGCGCCGCAGGGCCTCCACGGGCTTTGAGGGCACATAGTGTCCCTCGTGCCCTTCTGGCCCTACCGTCCTCTCACAGGGACCCCAGCCATGGGGCCGAGACCACCTGCCCTGAGAGGCCCGAGCTCAGCCCTAACTGGGTCTGCGAATATCCTAATTCTAAGACCGTCGCTTTCCAGGTTCTAAGGGCATGGATGGGGGCCCAGCCCCGCCCCCCACAGGAGTGCCCGTCACTACCCTCCCAGGGGGTCCCCCGATGGGCTGCGCCGCCGTCCACTTCCCAGCGCATGTCCCGGGGCACCCGCCTCCTGCTTAAGTAAGGTGTGTTGGCACGCAGCCTCTTGTGCTCTTTAAGCCCCGTCTGTGGCCCGCGCCGCCCTGCGTTGTGACAGAGCCCATATGGCAACAAAGCCGAAAATACTCCACTCTGGCCATTTACAGAAACCGTCTGTCTGCCCTGCTCTGGGACACGCACCGCACCGAGGGAGCAGTGTGGGCGGGTGTGGGTCCTGGAATGGTTCCCCTGCAGTGTCCACAGGTCCTCGGACCTCAGCCTCCACCACTACTCGCGAGTCAGCCTTCGCAGCTTGGCCACCCCTGCAGGACTGCGATCAGCAAGGGGACAGGAGCGGGACACGGCACAGCCACCTCCGCCTCCTGGCACCTACGGTGCAAGGCCCGCCTGGACGTGGCCCCGCCAGGCTCACTCTCCCCCCTCTCCTCCCCTGGCTCATGGATACCCCTCACCCTTGAAGTCTCTCCCCCAGGAAACGGCCCCTAGTGACCCCCGTTCTGCACCTCCAGCTTACTTCTGTGCCTCAACAGAGCCCCATCTCCCCCCATGCTCGCCTGTGTCTCCCCAACAGAGGACAGAGTGCCTCGCACACAGTAGACGCTCAATATATGCCCATGAAGGTTCACTAAGCAGAGGCTGGCACATGGCACATTTAGAGTGGGTGGAGGGTGGAGGGCAGGCACAAGTGGGGTACAGCCGGGAGGAGAGGGCGGCCTGGGAGCCTGTGGCCTGCCCCGGTCTGAGGGCACAGGCCTGGGAGGTTGAGTGGAGGCACACAGGAAGCCCGTGCAACTGCCGTTTTCCTAAATTGCCTGAGCTGCCGCTGAGTTCCTGAAAGCAAAAAAGGAACTTGCTGATGAGAGCGTGAAATGACAGAGAAATCTCTCGGCCTCTTGGCCGGTCTTGACTCTCGGGCAAATGCGGTGTCCCTGAGCCAACCGGCCTCCCCCAGGCCCCCAGGCTTGGAACAGCAGCGTCCAGGGGCCTCGGCCACAGCCTGGCATCAGGGGCCAGCAGTCAGGGTGACCCCCCAGCCCCAGCCCTCTCTCCTGTGCATTCGTGTGCTGAGGACAGTGAATCCCACACGCTGTCCCTCTATGAGACACAGAAGCCAGGACTGTTGACTGTTTTTAAAGAAAAGTCCTGTGTTGCTGTAAAGGAGAAAGACAAATGGGGAATAGAAACTCACCTTGTGGCCCCTGCTGGGGCCTGGGGCCTTGTGGAGGGGGGCGCGGTCTTGGCTGAACACAGTGTGGGGGGCCTGCCCACCGGCTGTGCCACCCATGTGGTCCCTCTGGATTTACTTAGGGAACTGCGGCCAGGCTCAGTCCCCCAGCCCCCAGACTCCATGTTTTTGGGATCTGAACATGGCAGCTGCACAGGTCCCACTATTGCTTGCTCTTTGGTGCAGCCATGGGGATGGACTCACATGGTCCCGCTGCTCCGGGAGGGGAGCCGGCCAGAGGACTGCAACATGTCATATCTCCGGGGCTGATTCCAAATGACCAGCTCCCATCCAAGCCCAAGGACTGGTCAGCTGGGGAAGAAACAGAGGCTGGGTTGGGGTGAGGCACCCCATCACCACCGGGGTCCCCGGGTGGGCGTGGACGGCCACTCCAGCCCCACACCGGCCACCACGGCAGCCTCTTCCAGAGGGGCGACACTCCACTGTGCTCTCACTCTAATCAGATTCACCTGGCGCAGGGACAGAGCACTAATTCCATTGGAAGGCGCCGGGCACTGTGTCCAGAGCCAGATGTCCACACGGGAGGCACAGCCACCAGCTTGGCCTGGGGGTGGCAATTAGAGGTTGGGAGGGAAGAGGATATTCGCTCAACTGCCCACACAATTACACGGCAAGAAAACACACCGGAAGCTGTGGGGCTGGAAACTCAGCTCCCAGCGGGGATAAGGACACCGCGGACCGGGCGGCGGGGGCTGCTCGCTGGAGCCGTGCTGGCCCTCTCCTACCTGCGCTCCAGCACGCAGCGTCCATTCCAGTTGTCCCTGCTCACCCCCTGTGCAGACCCTCCTGACAATGGCGGGGGAGCCTTCCAGAGTCCTCTGAAATCCTCCCCTGGCTCCTGGGCGGCCCTGGGGTCTTGATAGAGACCCACTTCCAAGGTCGCCAGCTTGGAGCAGAGACCTTTCTTAAATGATTGTATCAAGGGCACATGCTAAACCCCCAAGATCCCTCTATGCTAAATGCGTTGGCGCCGCTTTGCATCCCTCAGAGTCACAAGAGTGCCCTAAAATTTAGGAAAATGCAAACAAAAGGCCTGGGGGACATGGCGACAGCCTGGGTTGGGGACAAGCAGCAGCCAGTTCTTGTATGGTGGGGGGGCCATCGTGTAGGGGAGTCCCTCAGCCTGCAAGAGGGGCAAGAGCTCGGGGCTGCACCTCGCGGTCTTCCTGGGGGGGGGACTCTGCCTCCATTTCCCCATCTGTGAAATGGGGCCTTCAGCAGGGGGCCCAAGCCACCTTCCCACTCAGGATTTTGGGGCTCGTGTTACCTCCAATTAAGACGGGTGCATGACCATTCCGAACTCCATCCTACTACTGCCGCTGGACACTGTCAAGCGTCTAAACGTCACCACTTGCTGCTACTCAGCAGAGGCCCCGCCGATGGGAAGATCCTAATGGGCTTTTTAGCTACAGATATTTGAAAACACAGCAGACCTTGGGCCCTCATCCCCTGCTGGCTGGCTACATTTCTGAGAGGTTCTGGCACTCCCAAAGAGCCATTTGCCACCCCAGCTGCCACCCGCCACGGTCGGCCAGGTGCCCACTGCCAAGACCGGGCCCCACCCCCACCCTGCAGCAGCCACCTGCTCTCGGAGACCTGGCCCTCCTCTGCCCCAGCCTCAGTGAGGCCTGTCTGCCAGCACAGGTGGAGAAGGCAGGGATGTTGGGAAGGCCATTTCCTAATTCGATTGAGGCCCTGGTCTCCAAAGCACGTCAGTGCTGGCCCTGCTGCTCAGGGCAGACAGGATGCGGCTTCTGGCTCGCCAAATGGCCTCTGGCTGCAGCTGCTAGGAGGGGAGGGGTGCCTCCCATGTGCAGGGCTAAATAGGGGGGCAGAGGGTGCTCACCTGCACCATGTTTGGGGGGGGCTCTAGGGACAGTGGCCTGGGGACTGTTAAAATGTGCTAGACATGGTCCCTGCTCCTGGGGGGCATGGGGTCCCCCCCCCCAGGTGCCCATTCCACCCCAGGCACGTGCCCAGCGGTGCAGCCAGAGCCACAGGGCTGGGTGCTGTCCGTGGTGCTGAAGCTCCGAGGCCCCCGAGGGCTCTGCATCCGGCTCCATCTCTGCCGTCCTCACTCGCTGTGCTCTCTCCACCAGCACCCCACTCCCTTTGCAGCTAAGCACCCCAGGGAGCGGGCCAGTCAGCCCAGATGGTGGGCACTAACGCTGTCCCCGAACATCTGCTGTTTCAAACAAGTAGCACTGAACAGCCTGGACCTGGCTGAGAGGGAGGAAGGAAGTTGTGGGGAACCCCAGGAATCTGCTCCCTGTTCCAGCCTTTATGGGTCTGTGGGTTCTGTTCCGTACGGAGTCTGGGGAGTTTGCAGGTCCCCCGGAGCCCAGCCCTGCCTGACCAGCAAGCCGGTCCCAGCAACAACTCGATGGGAGGGTTTGGACAGGAAACAGCCCCCCCCCTTTCCCTTTGGGTGGCCTGGGAAGCTGTTTTTGCAAACATCCTGAGCAATATTTTGCTCCTTCCCATTGAGTGCAGGCTGGTGGCTGGCCTGAAGATGTGGAGCCCAGGGGTGGGTGCTTTGTCTAAACACAATGGATTAATTAGAGAGAAAAAGGCCCCAGTGCAGAACGAGCTGGTGAGTGGAGAGATGCTGGGGGCAAGGACCATGTAAGGGGGAAGGAGGTGCTGTCGTGTCTTCATGTGAGAATGGCTGCGTGGAGGTCCAGGGCTGAGGCCACTTGCAGTCCAGTCCCTGTGGGGCTAGGCACTTCAGCCCAGCATTCAGGCCCCTCCCACCAGCCAGGTAAGCCAGGTCTGCTCTTACCTGTTCAAAAACAGACTGTGGGCCTTACCTCCTCCCAGCCTTTGCTCCTGCCATGCCCTCACCCAGAATGGTTGAACCCCAACAGGATGGAGGTGATGCCAGAGAACTCCGGGAGTTTTCAGAGAAGTTGAGACCTTGGCCAGGGGCTAATGCCATGAGGGTTCTTGGCTCAGCTGCAGGAAAGAACTCAAGGACTAGTCAGTGTGCACAGCCAAAGAACCCAAGGATTGGTCAGTGTGCATAAAGAATCCAAGGATCCATCGGTGTGCACAGCCAAAGAATCTAAGGACTGGTCAGTATGCATAAAGAATCCAAGGGTCAGTCGGTGTGCACAGCCAAAAACTTTAAAACATAGCAAAATACAAGCTCAGGCTGCCGTGGCTCAGCAGGCAGAGCTCCGACCTGCCATGCTGAAGGTCTGGAGTTCGATCCCTGGTGCCTCCTGCCCATATGCAAATTTAAAAAAATATATAAAATACAAGCTCAAATGGGGTGTGTTCTCCAAAGGATAAGTGCTTTGAAGCTGGGAATCTTGTATTATAAGGACTTTGGGGGTCCCTTCCCCTTCTGGTTATGCTAATAAGGGATTGATGAGCTGCACTTTTCATTGGTTCTTCTTGGGTGCCGACCTGAAGGAGAAACTTTATATTGGGTCTTAAGCTCACTTCCCCCTCCCTCCTTCCCTATCTAGCCTGCCTTAGAAGGGGTCCCCCATTCTGGCATCCCAAGTCCTCGCCCACCCCCTGAAGCTCAGACCTCACCTGCAGGCACACCCTTCACCCAGAGGCTGCCCCCATGCCAGCTGCCCCTAGCTGCCCAGTAGCTCTCTTTTATTTTAACGATGGTATGTTCTTTAATAGGATTTAAATAATGCTTCAAATAATTGCATATACTAAAACTAACATTTGGAAGCCTCAACTATGTTTGGAAAGCAGTCAAACCATCCAAAGTTCTGATATAAAGACAGTTACATTCAGTGAAGTTGCACCATTTGTGGCGTGTTCACACTCAAGGGTCTACCTTGTTGGGTGGACAAAGGGGAAACTACTCTGGCCACTGGTGCAAAGAAGTAAATCCAGCTAACAAGTCAGGAGTTCCCCAGGTTCAGAGGATTTTCTCAAATATCCATAGAGATGCTCATTAAAAATAGAGGAACAAAACAAGTAACAAAAAGAATAGGATGCTTGAATGTCAGAAAGATACTGTTTCCCCATCCCCAGTAACAAATTTGCACAAAGTATGCAACCAAAAAAAAAAAAAAAAAAAACGAGAGAAGATTCATGGGCATTCTCATCTCTGGCTCAAGTTCTTCTTAACAAAATACTATATGACAGTAACTACAAAATGTAAACAATAGTAATGGCAACAAAACATCTGAGGCAGAATACAAAATAGTAACACTGTTTCAGAGCCTGCAATGCCCTGCAGACCCGGAAAACTTAAAATGTGTTCTTAACAGATGCAGTCTAGGCTGGCTCTGTAAGAAACTCAGACAGTATCACAAACCACATTGCACATTTTGAGAGTTTTAGAACCAGCCTAAAGCTCAGAAAGATTTATCATCAATTCTGAAATGGGTCCTCGTCGTGTCATCAGGGCCAGCCTTCCCGGTTCACAGTTGCCAGCTGCTGCAGCTTGTTCAAACAACTGGCTCCTTGGCTTCATGCCCGACCCCCCAGATAAAACCAAGAGTGCCGCTGGGTCCTCACCTTGCTCTGGACCCTAAGGCAAGTGCTTTCATCACCCCACTTTAAGAGAAGAAGGCTGAGCTTGGAGGTTTCCACTCCCACCAGAACTGCAGGTCTGCGGCAGTCTCTGGGCCAGAGGTGGAGGGGCTGGGAGCTGGAGTGACCCAGAGGACAGATCTGCAGGGAGCGAGCAATACCCTGGGAGGCAGCATCATCTCCCCAGTCTTGGGGTGGCTGTGTCCAGACATGACCTCCTCGGTAGGGGGCTGTGCACCCCAGGACCTTCTGCTCAGATTGGCCGATGTCCACCACCCTGCATGTGGGAGGACTCCCCACTTTACAGAACTGACCACCAAGGCCTGTGGCCAGCTGAGCTGCCCAGAGTGACCCAGCTGGCTGCAGGGCAGGTGACCTGGCCTCCTTCAGCACACTTTCCCCAGTGTCGGCCAGGCAGGCAACATGGGCCTGGGCTCCACCCGCCCACCAGGGCTTCCACACCACATCTGCAGGAACAGGGCCCGGTTCAGTTCCTTCCCCTATAGCTGCTGCTGTATTCACAAATGCACAGACACAGAGACACCCACGCACGGGGACATACCCAGACACGCAGATGAGACTCTTGCACAGACACACACATACACAGAGACAGATGCACACAAAGATAGAAACACACACAGACACACACTCACAGACACGTGTGTTCCCACATGCTGTGTTACTTTCTGGGGAAAGAACATTTAGCACCCTGTGGACATCATGGGGTGTCCTGCCCCGGCAGCCAAATGCCCCTCTGCCGACCCTCGCGAGCCTCCTCTCAGCTCTTACCAGGGTGCTCGCTCTCGGCTGCTTCCCGCCCCAGCTGCTTGGAATTGCACATCAGGGCCACCCATCTCCAGAATGTTCCATGGGCTGGTGCAGGTGGGCTTCTCCACAGCTGTGAGTGGAGAGCGATGAGCCCCGCACCTGGGACAGGTGCGAGGACCAGAACAGGCCCAGCCTGGGCAGACTGGGCAGAGTTGCCCCCCCACCCCCCACACACGTATACACGCATGCACACACACACAGAGGGGGGCCCTGGGTGAGGAGCCAGCCCTCAAGGGCAGTGGGTACAGAGTGTTTGGAGGGTGAAGTGAGACAAGAAATTCTCCGGGGGCTGCAAGAAGTATAATTGCTAATCACCAAGGTTTATATCAAAAATTTAAAGCAGTGCCTGAACTTTATTTTTAAAAATTCAAACATAGTGAAGGATAAAACTTCCAAGATTTCTCCTAATACTTTCTTGAGTTTCATTTGTATGTTTTCATCTTTTTTCCATGAGGAATATTCTTTGGTGTGAGATCTCCTCATTTAGGGGACAAGTATCAGGAACTGATTCAAATTGTCTTAAGGGGAGAAAGAGGAACATTTGTTTTGCTACCATAAAACCCCTAAAAGTCTTGGAGCAATGCCTGCAGGCGTAGCTGGATCCAGGCGCTAAGTGAGGCCATCACAGTGTCCAGGTGCACTTCTTCCTCCAGCACTGGCTTCTTCTTGGGTCCTCCACACGAGATGGGAATGACCACAAGTGCCACCAATGCAGCGCCTCCCACTCAGCAAGACCCCAGGGTGGGAAGAGGTGGGGGGGGTCATTCCCTGGCCTTTCATCAAAAGACCTGGGGCTTCTTACTGAACAAATCTGATTGGCTCAGGGATGAGCACATGATCTGCATTTGTCCAATGAGGACCAGCTGAGACTCTTTGGAATGTGCTGATTGGCCAGGCTGGGTTGCAGACCTGCTTGGGGCAGAAGAGGTGGGTCAGCAGGAGCCCGGGCTTCCTGGGAAGGGCCAGGTGCATCCTGGTGGAGCAGGTGGGTGCGGGGGTCAGGAGTCTGCACCCCTTCCGCCTCCTGCCTCTCCTGGCGCCACGTCTGAGCACCCTGCAGCTCCCTTGCTTGTGCCATCTGATGACCCCCATCTCAACCTCTCTCCTGGCCATACTGTCCTGTTTGAGGCCCTTTCTGTGTGTCCAGGTGTTGGCCGGCAATGCTTCCCGTCACGGCCACCGTCACGCTGCCACCCCTCGCTTTCCTGGCTGTCCTTGGGTGTTGGGTATTTTTCATTGAATTTTAGAATCAGCCCATCTGTTCACAGTTAACTGCTGTGTCACTGGGACTAGGAGTGGGGACATGCTGTAAAGACGCATAGCCTGTGCGTCGTCCTAAGAAGGAAGCTTGTCTTTCTAGTCCGTGAAGCGTCTTCATCCACCTGGGAAGCGTTTGCTGCTTTTCACAGATCCTGCACATGGCTTACTAAGTGTCTTCCTCTCTACTTGTTGCCGGGGCATGGGCTGCTCCCCAGTTCCCACGTGGCAGGAAAGAGGGAAGTTCCAGAGACAGAGGGCAGAGTGCAGGAGAGGGGGTGCAGGCTGAAACCCCTGGTCTGTGCTACAAGCCAAGGAAGGGAAGGGACCCTGGGGGCTCGGTATGTGCCTTCCCTTGAACCCCCCAACTGGTCTCCCAGCTGGCGGCATGGTGGGGCCGGGTGCTGAGAGAAGCCCCCCATCCCACTGAGGAAGCCAGTGCTGCCCAGGGCAGCCATCTCCAGGCACAAGGTGGGTGGGCAACCCCTGGTCTCTGGGTCCTGCAAGGCCTGGAAACCCCCTCGGCCCCTCTGGGGCCCTGAGCTTGAGAACCGGGGTGTCTGACTCAGGGTTGCGCCCCAGGCCACCACCTGCCCTGGGTCCCCAGCTCTGGTCCCTCAGTGTCTCTATTCTTAGTGTCCCCATCTCCAAAGTGGATCTGATACTCGTTCCTTTCTCACAAGGCCAAGCGAGGGCCCAGAGACACATGCCCTGGGGCAGAGCGTGTTTAGATGCAACTGTCATTAGTGTCATCATCTTTTTCGTCGTCTTCCCTGCATTGTCGTCTCTGTCATCTTCGTCTTGTTCTCATCACCATCGTCGTCCTTGTCATTGTCGAGTTCCTTCCATCAGACCTAGAATTGGAGCCTTGAGGGGAAGAGATGAGGGATGGGGGGCCTGTTGGTGTCCAGTTTGCCTAAAAGATGCACTCTGTGTCAGAGCGGCCCCATTAAAATGCCATCCGAGCCCCTGGATTCTGTTTCCCTGTCCTCTCCTGTTCCTGAGCCTCTCAGCAGAGGCTTCCTGGAGCGTGGCCTCTTCATTTATGGCCTGAAGGTACAGGTGGCGGCAGCTGACCAGGGTGTCCCACGAGGGTAGGGAGGGGTCATCACACAAGCTTGGCTTGGGGGGTGGCTGGGGTGTCTCCCTCCCAGCCGAGCCCCATCCCCAGAACAGACGCACCCCCGGCCCCCAGCTCAGAGAGGAGGTGCTTCTAGAATGTCCCGCTGGGTGGGTTTGGGAGGGGACGTTCAGGCAGGTGGCATCCCCAAGGATCAGAGCTGTTGCTCCAGTTTGGGAGCATGTGCCCGAGTGCCTGGGCCTGGATGTAGATGGCATGGAGCAGGCGGCCAGTGTTTAGGTTTGGCAAGTGCTGGGGAAGGGCTGAGGGGGGCTAGTGGGGCCAGCGAAACCCAGGCCCTGCTGTGCTGAGCTAAGGCCGCTGGCAGGTCTTCGTCCCGCCCCAGGGCAGCTCCCGGTCAGGAGGGCGATGCCTTCCTCCCACAAGAGTGTCCTCAGCCCGTCCGCGGCCAAGCCCGCGGGACACAGTGGTGACCAAGGCGGCCACAGAGGTTCTTGGGCCGCTGGGGTCCTGGTATGGAGGCAGTGCAGATGAGAAAGAAGCGAATGCCTGATGGAGTGACAGGCTGCACACAGTGGGTGCTTTGCCGAAACAATAGCGTGGGCCTGGGTTCTTGTCAGGGAGGAGTCCCGGGCAGGAAGGGAGGGGCTGCAGCCCAGGCAAGGGCACAGCTGGGGCAGAGGCAGGGGTGGGGAGAGGCCGGGGTGCAGCAAGGAGGCCGGCATGGCCAAGGGGTGAGTGGGGGGCCAGGCTGGCAGGGAGGGTTTGGGCTCTATTCTGGGAAGACGTGGGGGTGGGTTAGGCAGGGGAGGGCAGGGAGCTGATTGACGGAAGGATGAGACCCCTTTGCTGAGTCCTAGTGGGGCCACAAGGGGTTCCTGCCCCAGGAGGCAGCCGGAATTGCAGGGGGTTCCTGAGTGGGCATGCAGACTGGGTCCCTTGCCCTGGCACTCTGGAACTGGCCTCAACCGGGTGCCCAGGCCCCTCCCTCTAGAATCCAGCCCCGGCTCTAAAGGCCAGTCTGCTGGGGGATGCTAGGGGCCTCGCCGGGACCCCACACACCCTATCGCTGGCTGGGCACCCCGTCTGGCCCCAGAGGAAGCGACTTTCGCAGGCTGAGCTCACGAGGTGTTGCCATTTGCTGACCGTGCTGCTCTGTCTCAGTTACACCCGGGCTGGGGGCTCCCGGCAGGTTGCCTCCGTCTCCTGCCGCTGGCCTTGCCCCATCCCGGGCCCTGCCCACCTTCCTGCCCCGCACAGCAGGGGCCCCAGGACCCTTCCCAGTGGGGAGAGGGGCTCTCCCCCGCCCCGGCCATCCTGCAGAAGGCGGGCTCCAAAGACAGCAACAAAGATGGGTGGGGGTTTGGGGACGGGGGTGGGTCGGTGCCAGAGTCAGCACGGGAAGACAGCCCTGCCCGGTGTGACGTCAGGTGGAGCCCCGCCAGCCTCAGGACCTTGCAGCCCCCCAGGCCAGCCTCCTCCGTGGACAACTGCAAGGCCCCCTGATGGGCCCCGGGACTCCCGCTCGGCTCTGCCCCACGGGTGGGCGGGATGGCCAGTGCCAGGGAAAGCAGGCAGGCGAGGCAGGGGGACCGGACGCCCATGTCCCGCACAATCCCCGGCCAGGAGCCTTGCGCGCTGCGTGGTTGCCGCCCTGTCGCTCCGCACACCAGCCGGCCTCCACTGCGTGCTGTGACCACCACCAAGGCCCCTCAGCAGGCACACGGGGGCCCAGGGGGTGCCTGCTCCTGGGCAGCTCAGCGTCTTGGTCTGCTGCTCCTGGCTGTCCGAAGACCTGTGCTGCTGAGGCTGGGGGCACTTGCCGTCCTCTCCAGTCATGCGGGTGGCCCCCCATTTCCTGGGCAAGCCAACCGCCGCCTCCCAGAAGAGGGGTTCGTCTCCCAGGGCTGTTAGCCTCTCCCACCCCCACCCCAGGACCCACCCCAGCACTTCCTCCCAGCACCCAACCAAGTGGTGCCTGCAGGTCAGAGGCCAGCGCCCAGGGGAGCCTGAGGTAACTCATGTCCCCCCGCCCAGAGGTCTGGATGGGGAGGGGTCATGTCCCACAGCCAGAGGCCTCGGGCCACTCCGTGAGGAGTGAGGGCCTGGCTGCCTGCAGGGGGGTCCCTCAAGAGTGTGTGTGCCTAAGTGTAGGGCGTGGGCCATGCTGACCACCGTCCAGGGGTGCACACGCACCTGTGTACACATGTGCGTGCACACATGGACTGCGGCATACGTGCACACTCACGACCATGAGCCTGTGCGCGTGGGTACACACGTGCACACTTTCTCTTCCCAGGCCCCGACAGCAGCCTTGCTGCTCATGCAGCATGTGCACACACGCCCAAACCCCTGCTCCAGCGCACCCCTTCTCTCCCAGGCAGACCCGCAGTCCTACTCACAACACCCTAACATTTACTGAGCATAGACCCTGGCCAGGCCCCAAACACCCCGTTTTCGTGGACTGTGTCAGTGAACCCTCAGTGTGTTACCACCTTTTACGTGTGAGGAAACTGAGGCACGGGGCGATGCAGTTGCTCCCTGAAGACACAGCCTGCGTCCCCCACACCCGGGGCTGCTCCTGCTCATTGGACGAAATACCTCCTCTGGCCTCTCCCGGGGCGTCTGCCCTCGGGGACCCAGACCCCCAGCCCCCAGAACTGCCCAGGGTGTGTGGGAGCCATCAGTCCCCTGAGAGGAGGGTGAGGTGTCAGGCTGCTGTACCCCGCCTCCGCCTGGGCTCAGGGCAGGCCCCGGAGTCCCTCTGTGCCTTGGTGCCCCCACCTGTACATGGGTTGGTGAGAGATGGCCAAGTGAAGGTGTGACAGGGCCCTTGCCATCTCACCTTCACACTGTCAGTGCCACTGTCGTCCGCCCCGTCCCCACCCACCCTCCCCCATGCCACCGTCCTCCCCACCCCCACCCCTGCGCCGCTGTGTCCGTCTCTGTGCTGAGGACCCAGGCCTCATGGCCTGCACGTGGCTCTCCTCTGGGGCCAAGGACCAGCCTGGAGCTGGACGACGGCAGAAGGGGAGGCCTTGGGCAGCCCGGGGGGCCCAGCGCAGCCACCCAGGAGCTTCTTGCCAAAGTCATGGCTGCAGAACTGGGGAGCCATCGTGGACGTTTTCTCCAGATGCAACCAGAAGCCTCTGCTTTTAAATTCAAAATGCTCAGTAAGCAGAGCAGACATGGAAAATAGCAGCCTTTCTTCCCCAATCATGAGATTGCACACTGCCAGCCCTTAGAAGCAAGAAATGTCAAAATATTGTCAGAAGAAAAGCATTTTAAGAAGAATAAAAAGCAGAGAATCATTTTTAAACCACTCGACGCTGCTTTCCCCATCTCAGGGAAGGGGTGCTGGTTTTAGGACCAGCTCTGTGGGGTCCTTCCCCACAGCCCACCACGTGACATGCTCTTCCTCACTCATTCCCCCGTCTGTGTCCATCCATGGCTCACCCACCCATGAGTCCGTGTTCTGCCGTGGGCATCTGACCGGGGCTCAAGGTGGAGGTGCAGCCGCCGCTTCCTCCAGGAAGCCCTCGGCTGCCCCTGGCTGAGCGGACTCCTGCAGAGGGCGTGTCCAGCCAAGACTTAGACCGGGTGCCTTCGGACAAGATCCTCGGCCTCTAGGAGACGCGGTCTCTCCTCGGGCAGGGTGGACATGGGGGCCCAGCCTTGTGGGTTGATGTGGAAGTTAAAGGTGGAGGCAGCCCTGAGGTGCTAGAAAGAGGGTCCCCGCTTCTCACAGCTGAGAGGCAGCTGGGGCGGGGAGAGAGGACGGGCATCGCCCGTGCCCTGGCGTGGGTGGCAGGTCTGGGGCTCGGCCGTGCTGGAAGCGAGGCCAGGGCCTGCAGCAGGGGCACATCGTGTCCGGGCTGGCGGAGCTGAGGGCTGGGGGTCACCGAGACAATGGACAGCCTTGGAGCTCTTCTGAGCGCGGCGGGGCCTCCTGTGCAGGCCCGGAGCCCCGGCCAGCGTGCCAGCGCCCATGCTCGCTCACATCTCCCCAGGTCAACGCCTTCGTCTCCTTCGTGCTCCCTATGCTGGTCATCTCTGTCCTGAACACCATCATCGCCAACAAGCTGACCGAGATGGCCCGCCAGGCGGCGGAGCAGGGCCACGTCTGCACCCTGGGGGGCCGGCCTGCCCCCTTCAGCATGGCCGTCGAGCCCGGCCGGGTGCAGGCCCTGCGGCACGGCGTCCGCGTCTTACGTGCGTAGCCTCTGGGGCCTCTTGGGGGTGGGGGTGGGGCGGCCTGGGGTCAGAGGGGCAGCGAGCAGCCCCCTGGCCTAGAGCAGCGCTAAAGGGCGAAGGGCGGAGACGGCAGAGCCAGGGCCGGGTGCTCCTGCTGGCACCGTCAGCGGTGCCCTACTGCTCTGCCGCCCGCCCACCGTCAGCCTCCCGCCCTCCCTCCACCTGTCCCTCAACGCCCCCACCCATCTGCCCACTCCTTCATCCCTCTTCACCCCCTCCCTCCATCCTTCCATCCATCCCTCCATCCTTTCACCCATTCATTAGTTCATTCATTCATTCATCAAGTCTCGGACCAGGCATCTTGCTCATAGCGAGGAGCAAGGTGGCTGCAAGGAGGAATGGGGGGCGGGTCCAGCCCTGCTCTCCGCTGGGAGCGACGCGCAGCCACAGAAGCAGGCAGCAGAGTTCAGACTGTGATGAGCAGAGAGAAGACACAGAATGGGAGCTGTAGGCAGAGGCACGGCCTGGGCAAAGGCCCGGGGCTGGGAGGACGCTCAGCAGGAAATCCCGAGGGGTGAAGGGGCAGGGACTGGGTGGAGACCACGCCCTGTGCAGGCTGGGGAGGGGGCCTGACACCAGCCAGATGACAATGCCTCAGGAGTGACAGAGACCCCCTCACTTGTGGGGAACATGGCTCACATTTCCAGTTGCTCACAGTTTGCCCCAATCGTTTTCCAGGGCTCGCACAAGGTAAGGGTGTGGCATATGCCATGTCCCTGCTGGGATGGGCAATCCCGACACAGCCTTCCTGCCCTAAAGTGCCCGCCCCCACCCCACACCTGGCAGCTCTATGGCCCACCCGGTGGTCCCATGGGACAGGCCGGAAGGGGACACAGCCCTTGGAGGTAGTGATCCACCCAGGGCAGACATCATGGGCAGCTCTCTGGAGGGTTGCAGAGAGACCCCAGTGTCCCGGGGTGAGGGGGCCTGGGGGCACCTCACACTGACACAGGCCTAATGGGGGCGTCTGTGGCTGCTGTAACCCACTGCCACAAACGGGGTCCCTTCTGGATCCAGGGGCCGCAGCTGAGGTGGGGCCCAGGCATTACTCCTCTGGTTGGAGGGTGGTACCTTTTGACCTCTCCCGGCTGCTGGGGGCCCCCAGTGTGATTGCCCCCACTACCCCCAGCCAGGCCCTCCTGGGGGTGCCGAGCCCCCTCGGGTCCTCCTGTGGGCCTGGGTGGCCAGGATGACCTCGCTCTGTCCAGGCCCCACCTTCGTCACATCCACAGTTAAGGTCACACCCCGGGTGCCTGGTACGAGGGCTTGCCATCCTCGGGGGCCGTTATTCTGTCCCCCCAGAGGGGCACAGTGACACAGGCAGACCCACCTAGAGAGGAAGATGGGGAGAAGGACATGGACACAGAGAAAAGGAGGCCAGACCCTGAGTGGGAGAGGCAGAGTGGTGGGCTCAGGGCGCAGGAACAGGGCACTGGAATGGGGTGCAGGGACACCCCCTCCAAGGCACAGGTGGCCTCAGGGTGACTCACTGGGCAGATCTGCCTCAGCGCAGAGACCCCAGGAGAAATGGCTGCCCCTGCCCTCCAAGGCACCTAGGGGACCCGCAGCTCGGGGGAGCTGGGCTTCTGCCCGAGGCCGTGCCCCTAGGGGTAATGGTGACGCTGACCACTGACCGCAGGAGGCCCCTCCGTGCCAGGCCCAGGGCTGGGTGATGCCAGGCACCACCTCGCCTCCTCCTCACAGCCAGCCATGGAGGGGCACAATTGGGGAAACTGAGTCTCAGGAAGGGGAACTTGCCCACAGCACAGACCCAGCGAACCCTATGGGAAAGGCCAAGTGCTCCCTCATCTCACAAGAGCTGGGCCACGCTAAAACCCAGAAATGCCAGGACGGGTTAGGAAGACTGTCCTCTGAAGCCACCAGGGGCTGCTGGGAAGTCACCCCCACCTTACCGAGCCTGTGTCTCCCTGCGTCGCTCTGTCTCTCTGCAGCCCTCTCTCTGTTCCTCTGTGTCTCTGCACCCCTCTGTCTTCCTGCATCCCTCTGTCTCTCTGCACCCCTTTGTCTTTCTGTGTCCCTCTGTCTCTCTGTCTCTCTGTCTCTCCATGTCTCTGAGTGCGTCTTCCCGTCTCTCCTGGTCCAGGCGCGGTGGTAATCGCCTTCGTGGTCTGCTGGCTGCCGTACCACGTGCGCCGCCTCATGTTCTGCTACGTTTCCGAGGAGCAGTGGACCCCGTGAGTACCAGGGGAGATGTGGGATGCTCTCTGAGAGGACCCACGGGTGGGGGCAGGTGCCCAGCAGGAGGGCAGGTCAGACCCCTCAGGGCTGGTCCCACAGGCCTAGGGAAGGCAGCTGGGAGCCCGAGAGAGGAGGGGCAGCAGTTGCAGGTGGGTGGGGGGCCTTGGGGAGGGGCTCAGCCAGGGGGCGGCTTCTGGAGCAGCAAAGGAAAGGCGATCCTAAGGGATCTGTGCCCACGTCCGTCCTAGACACAGTCTGAAGAGAGGCCAGGGAAGGCACGCAGGGTTCGGCAATTCTCCAGGACTCAGGGTCTGAGAGGGGATGGTTCCCCCGGCTGAGAAGTTTCCTGAGAAAGGACTCAGGGCAAACTCAGCAGGGGAAGGGGCAGCTGAGGCGTGGTCAGGGGTGGCCCTGGGTTGGGGGAGGCCCTCAAGCTCCCTGCATGGTTGTGGCACCCGCTGAATCCCCAGCAAGGAGAGTGACCCCTCATGGGGGAAGCTGTCAGCCAGAGGCGCCTTCAGGGACTCTGTCCCAGGGCTTTCACTGGTCACGTGGGCACCTCAGCCTGGCACAGCCAATGTCCAGATCCCCAGAAGGAAGCAGGTGTCGGGCACGACCCCTGTCCAAAGAAATGGTTGAGGCAGAGAAAGGGCCAGGTCCCCAGATGCCAGCTGAGGGCCTTTCTCAGGACAGCAGCTTCAGGCCTGCTGGGACAACTCTCCACTGCCCAGCAGGTCTGCCAGGTCTAAGGGGCATGAGGGGCTTCAACGGAACGCCTGGATGGGGCGGGGGGAGTTACAGAGGCAGCCCGGAATGTGGGTTGACTGTTGGAGAGGGAGTGAGCTGCCTGTCAGTGGAGGCAAGCAAGCCAAGAGTGAGGTGCACGTCTGTCTGAGAGACGTGGAAGGGGTTCCTGCCCTGCTGCTGGTACCAACCAAGCCCTGCAGCCCCAGGAGACCGTGGTTCTGCACAGACTCCAAAGCCAGCAGAGCAGACTCCTATAGGGAGCGCTGAGGTCTGGGGCAAAGTGGAGTAGCCACGCCCTGTCCCAAGGCAGCCACAGCTCAGCTCTGCTAGGCCAGATTCTCAGGGTCTCAGGAGAAGCCAGAGCCCTGGAACGTGTTAGGGAATATCCCCAAGTTAAAACATTAGCAAGTACTGTTTTGTTGTTATTGTCTTAAATTTTATCATGTTTACATGTTGTGCTGTCGTCATGCAATCCATTGCCAACATTTTTTCATCCCCCCATTGGAAGCTGTGCTCCCATTAAGCAAAAACTCCTGCCCCCCACCACCTTGGCTCTGGGAACCCCCAGTCACCTTTCTGTCCATGAATTTGCCTTTTCTCATGTTTCTAGTGTGGACTCATACACCATCCTTTTGTGTCTGGTTTCTTTCTTCAGTGTAGAGTGTATCCACATGTCATTCCTCCTGGTGGTTGAGTGGGCTCCCGTTGTATGAGTGGACATCTGTGTCTGTCCGTGCAACTGCAGACAGACGCTGGGGTGGTTCCCAGTTTCGGGCTGTTTTGAGCATCGCCTTGAACGCTGGGGTGTGTGGAGCCGGCTGGTCCCTGCTGTTGGCCCTTTGGGGCGGGTCATGGGGTCCCGTGGTGGACGTGCCCCTTTGCAAGGAAGGGCCAAGCTAGCCGATTCCTGGGTAGGGTCCTGGCAGGGTGGCACCGGGCCTGAGCCGCCTGCCGTCCGCCAGGTTCCTCTACGACTTCTACCACTACTTCTACATGCTGACCAACGCCCTCTTCTACGTCAGCTCCACCATCAACCCCGTGCTCTACAACCTCGTCTCCGCCAACTTCCGCCAGACCTTCCTGTCCACCCTGGCCTGCCTGTGCCCGCGGCGGCCGCGTGCGCGCCCGAGGCCGGGACTGTCCAGGAAGGGCAGCAGTGTGTCCACCAACCACACCTTCTCCAGCAACGCCACCACCCGCGAGACGCTCTACTAGCCGAGGGCGGCGGGGACACCTGGCCTTGCACCCCGGCCCCCCTTCCTCTCGGCTTCTCCCCACTCCCCCACCCTCTGCTTTGGCGAGACTTTCCCCCCCACATCCAGGGGGGCCTGGGAGGAGGAGGAGGGAGTGTGGGTGAAAGGCAGTCTGCTTTGTCCCCAGACTACTAGCTGTCCGGAGAAGTGGGAAACAAAAAGCACACACGGGGCCGGCACCCGGGCAGCTGGTCTCCCCCCCGAGCGGTGGCACCCCGAGCGGGCCAGGCGGGCAGGGTGACCCCGGGAGTGAATGCTGGGAAGGAGGCCGCTGGGTGGGATCATCCACTGCCATGGCCCTGCCCACCGGTCCCCAGCTCGGCCCAGCCTAGGAGCAGGGTGGCCGGACCCAGGGCACGTGCTCCACCTCCAGGGGGCCACTCAGGGCCCCCCCGAATGCTGCCTCCTCCCCCCTCATGCCCCAGCCAAAGGCAATGCCAAGGAAGGGGCCAGGTGGGCTCAGGGCCACCCCACTGCCCTCTTGTGGGCAGCTGTGACTCCAGAGGGACCAGGCCCCGACATGAACCCCACGAAGAATGCCTCGCCCCTGGGGCCCACCACCCCCTCGCCGTCCTCCAGTGGCCTTGGCTCGGGAGGGGCCCTTGGGTCAGCCATCCTGCCTGGGCAGGGGTCAGCGCTCTCCTGCCCCACCAGCTGAGGAGCTCTGGGCCTGGCACCCTCGGGTGCATGCCCAGTGGGGGGTGGGCCTGCAGGTCTCCAGGCGAGACGCCAGCTCCGGGCACCCAGGGCCGCGAGGGGAGAGGTCAGCATCCCAGGCAAGCCCCGACCCATCCTTGACCAGCCACGGGCAGGTTCCCAGAGCCCCTGTCCCAGGGGGAGAGGGGTGTGGGGCAGACGGGCCCCCGAGCAGACTGAAGCTTTGTGGCGGGGGGGGGTCTTGCCTCGTCTGGGGTCTCCTGAGGCTGGAGGGGCCCTGAGGCCAGAGGGGCCACTGCCTTTGTGGATCCACTGGCTCCAGGGAGAGCCGGAGGCGCGGGCCCTTCATGGACCTGTGCCCTGGTCTGTGGATGGGAGGTGGATGTTGCCGTCAGCATGGCTGGCTGGGTTCCTGGGACCCCACAGAATTCCTCCATTCACCAGAGCAGGGCAGGGCAGGCAGGGCCTCTGGGAAAGTATCCTGCCTAGTGTAGCTTCCAGGAGCCAGGCCCTCGGACTGGGCAACCCCCATGGGCCCTGGCTGCTGCCTTCTAAGGGGATGGGGCTGGCCCAGAGGAGCGGCTTCTGCACCAGGTCTGCTCTGGGCAGGGGAGCCTGCCCTGCCCAGCCCCTGATGCCCCACCAGGAGGGGCTTTGGCATGAGACCATCACTGCAGCCCCAGCTGGGCACAAGCACTGGGTGGCAGGATGAGGGCTCAGGCAGGCGTCCCTCCTTGGCTCTCCCTGGGCCTCGGGCAGGCCCCAGCTTCTCCAAGCCTCAGTTTCCCCATCTGAGAAACAGGCAGGGCCTTCTGCCCTCTCAGCTCTTTTCCAGGGCTGGGGTGTGGCCTCCTGGTGGTCCCTGCAGGAAGGAACAGGAGGGATGCCCCCGGAGGTGGGGGCACTGTACCTGGGGTGCACAGGAGCCGCCTCCGCCTGTATCCGTGGATAAAGAACACGTGTGGACCCTGCGGCCTGGACTCTCTGTCGAGGGGCGAGCTGCCTGCGTCTATTCTCTCCCCCATTCATTCCTCAGACCTTTGCTGCCAGCCATACTTGGGGACCCTTTTACAAGGACACGTGAGCTGTGAGGCTTGGCTCCCAGAGGCCGAGGGGGCCCCACCGCTGTCTCTGACCCCCACTCCCACCCCGGTACTGGAGCAGCTTCCCCCGGGGCCTCCTGTGCAAGCCCCGTGACTGGCCAGGACCCCCTGCCCAAGTCCTGCCCCCTTCTTAGCGCTGTGAGCAGCAGCAGAGAAGGAAGAGACTTTGGGGGGGGCCCTTTGGGTGCAGGGTCCCCAGGGAGGCAGAGCTGTGGTGATGCCCCAGGTGGAGCCCCACCCACAGGTCCACAGCCACTCAGGATTAGGGGGCCTGGGCTCAGCCCCATAGAGCTCAGCAAAGGGAACATCTGCCTGGGCTGGAACCATCTGGGAAGGCTGCCTAGAGGTGGAAGATGGGGCAGGAGGCATAGCCAGAGCAAGGAGGGTGCAGGACTGAAGGCAGGGTCTCCCCGGGGACCTGAGGGGTTCAAAGTGGCCAACAGGGAAAGGGTGGGTGCTAGGGAAACAGGAGAGGGGTCTGAGAGTCAGGCTAGGGGCTCATGGGGGCCTTGGAGGCCAACAGAGGGGCTGGAACTCTACCTGGGTCCCACTTGCTGCCATGCCCTGACAAATCTGAGCCCCAGTCCCCAGGGTCCTGACAGCAAGGAACACCCAGTTCTCTGCAGCCCACTCTGCCCATGTATTCAACATGTTCTTGCATTTGGGGGCCTAGAGCACCCTCCTTCTGTGCAGTGGGATGGCAGCGTGGCCAGGGAGGGGTCTGGGTGATGATGGGGGAGACAAACCACCCCACCCAATCATATACAAAAGGCTCCTGACTCTACAGTACCCTGCAGGCACCAACCTCCTCTCCACCACGGGCAGAGCCCATTCCAGCAGTCCACACTCACCGCCCTCCCCAGAGGGTGCAGCTCTGAGCTGTAGACCCTTACTTTCCCACCTGCCCTCTCCCAGCTCCCCATCAAGTCCAGTCTGTCCTTATTCATGCTAAAGTGTGAGTGGCTACAGCTTTCCCTGGTAACAAAGTTCCCCATGCTTGCCCCCAAAGGACACAGTAGGCACCCCCGCTCCGGGGTAAGGTCTGCCTGGTGTTGACGTGCCTGGCTCGGGGGCAGGATGTGGGGAGAAGACTCCCAGGCACTGACCCCAAAGAGACTGCAGGCCTCCTGGGTGGCTCTCCTAGCTGATAGGCTCGCCTTGCGGCGTGAAGGCCAAGGGCCTCTGGGAAGGGGGACAGGGCAGGTGGGGCAGGAGGGTTGTGCCTTCAGCATGATGGGGCCCAGGAGATGCCCTGCAGGCCTGAGCTGTGACCTGTGCAAAGCCCCCTGGGAGAGGGATGTCGCACTGGGCACCCGAGACTGGCTGGTACCCACACGAGTCTGGGCACTGAGTGGGCCGTCCTGGGTTCGAATCCCAGCCCTGCTTGCTCTCTGGGAGACCTCAGGGTCTGGGGAGAGGGCCTGCCCAGGACTCTCAGCATGGTGCCGGCTCGCGGCTGCCACTCAGTGGGGGTGCGAGTCAGGGGCCAGTGGGCAGGGTGCCCCTGGAAGGCCAGGCCAGTGATGTCAGCCTTCCGGGAGCCGCGTGGAGCCCCGGGCCCCATCCTCCTCCCGGGCCCTGGCCTGCCCTTGCTCCCGGCTGCCCGGGCTCGGCCTCCTGACTTGTCCTGGGGCAAGAAACGCTCCCCATGAAGCGCTCTTTCCAGGCAGTTCATCACCTTTAAAGTTTTAAAAATATGACCCCTGGATTTTAGGCAACCTAATTCTCCTTAAAATGAAGTCTGTGTCCAGGGCTGGGAAGGACAGGTGCTGCTGCGTGGCTGGCAAGGGCCACTGGGCATTGCCCTGTGAACGGTGTGCGGCCGGCGGCTGGACTGGTCCCTCGTCCAGAGAAAATGCAGGGCCTCGGCGGTGGAGGGCAGCCGGCGTGACTGGGGTTGGAGCCCCCGCAGCCCCCTCCCAGCCCACAGGAACGGGCCCTGACCCCTAACCTGGGACACCCCCGCGCCCACAGAGGAGCTTTCAGCAACTCACACGTCGTCATTTGGGTGCCCAGCAGCCACGCGGCCACCTCATTTTCTCGGCATTTCTGTCTGCAGCAGAGACCCAGCCAGCACGTATCACCCCCCCCACCCAGGTCTTTTTCTGCCCTTTCTTTTTTATTGGTGCAATTCTAGGTTTGCAAAAAAATCATGCAGAAAACACAGCATTCCCATGTACCCCTCCCACACAGTTTTCTTTATTCACATTTTGCATTAGTTTAGAAACTTTGTTACAATTGGTGAAACATGTATCATTATATCATTAGCTCCAGCCCATTGTTTATGCTTTGGGGGTCACTCTTTGTGCTGTACAGTTCCATAGATGCTTTTTTATTTTCATTCTGTTAACATACACACATCCCCAAATTCTCCACTTTAACCACTCCCGAGCACACAGTTCAGTGGTGTGTTAATTACACTCACGACTGTGCGGCCACCACATCCTCCACGGAGCAATTTCATGTGTCCTGGCTCTTTCCAGGACTGTCTCTTTCCAGCCATCGTGTGGATTCGGCTGCGGGACTCAGAGCCAGGTGCCCCGGGGACAGGGAGAGGGCGGCGCCATGTCAGGGGATTAATCACACGCCGAGCTCTACAGAACCCAAGGCTCAGTCTGGAGCCGCCAAGCCAGGGCTCACCTGCCCCGGGGCAGGTCCCCACCACAGGGGGTGCCCTCTGACCTGGGCCAGTCCCCACTTCCCTTCCTGCCTCTGCCTTCATCCCACCGACAGCGGGGGGCCCCGTGGCCCCTACCCCAGCCCCCACCCCAGGACAAACGCTGCTGTCTGGGGCATAGGAAGGCAAGCTCCCCTCCGGCCTGAGGGCAGCCTGTGAGCGGAACCAGCCGGGCTGGGCAGCCTCGGGTCCCCAGAGACTTGTGCCTTTCACTCGTCCGCAGGGGACTCTGAGGCTCACTGATGTGGGAGAACCGCCCCCTGTGCCCCCCCCCGCCCCTCCCCTCGCCTGCCAGGTGCGCCTCGGGAGGGCCGGCTCGCAGCACAGGGGTGGGGTGTGGCTTCAGGCCCTGGGACAGCACACCCCAAGTCCCCCCTCTCTGCCTGATGCCGCCTACGGGGGGCCTCAGGGTCGGCCTGCTTAAGTGACACGTGTCTGGGATTGAGGCTCCCACTCCTTGGGGAATCTGGGAGGGCCCGGGGATGAAACCACGAGGGGACGCATTCAGCTCACTCGAGGCACATGTAAGCTCGCTAGGTTGTGGGGAAGCGGTACACCTCACAGGGACGTGGGCACACGCATGTGCATTTGTCAAATGAATGGGGAAACGTGATTAAAAGCAAGCTCTCACAACCCAGAAAACCTCTCCACAAAGGGAGAAGGGAAAGAAAAGCAGTTTTCCTGCTGAGTCCAGAATGTGCTGCATCACAGGTCCCCCGAGAGGCGGCAGATGGGGAGACCTCGCTGTCCCGTGGCCAAGTGGACGCCGCCGTCACCAGCACGCTCTTGGGACCTTTCTCGCATCTTTGTGACCAGACACGGGTTGAGATGGGCAGTGAGAAGCCCCTGGAGTTGCTGTCCTCTTCCCAGGACCCTGGGAGAAAGGGGCCATGTCTTCCTCGACGACGCTCCATACAGGAGGCATCCTGGAGGGTGAAATTTGCAGGAGATGTATTTAACCTCCTCTGTGCATTTCACTTTTACATACATTTCCAAAGGCCAGCGATTGAGAACTCACAACCATCGGTGCCTAAAGCCAAGGCCAAGCCAGGTGGGAGGTGGGGATGCTTCCCCTCTGCCCAGCAGAGAGATCTCACCTTCCTCTGCTGCGTTTGCATTGCCTCCAGCAGCGTGGAATTGCATTTCACTACACGCACATTTTACCTAAATGAGGAGCTGTAAATAAATGTTGAACTCTAGTTAGCAGGTTTGCGTCTATTAGTGGCCAGGTGACTAATCCTGAACCCATGCCAGGGTTTCCCAACTGGAGCAGGTGAAATAGGGCGAGAGGGGGCCATGTCCCTAGGCTGAGAGCGGGGAAGGGGCTGCAAGCAAGGAAGGGGGGATTAGACAATGCCTGTGGGGTTGGCTGGGATTTGGAGGTGCCAGGGCTGTTTGGTGTGGAAAATAAGGACATATACATAAATTCCCTCGTTCTGCCAGCCGAGAGGAACTGGCAAGGACATTTCCAACCCAGCAACCACACAGGCCACTCAGACCTGGGTTCTAGAAGCCGCTGTCCTCCAAAAGGAAGCAGGAGTCCCTGCTCGGGGCTGGGCTGGGTAGCACCAGTCTGGGGCCTCCTGATAACTCAGAGGCTAAGGAAAAACTCAGAACAGGACGTGGCCATGTTGAAAGGACACAGGAGCCAGCATGAAAGGGCTTCTGCTGGCCAAACCTGGATAATTTGCGCCTCAGAATATATGAGAGTAGCGAATTACGACTCACTAACAAAATAAGAGTCCACGAGTCCATGCTAACATTAGACTGACATAAACAATGAACGAGTAAATTAACGGGAGGGAGGAAAGCGCTTCCTCACAGCACAGTGCTGACCTGACGATATAGAAGGAGTCAGGAAATCACCAGGGGATGCGAAACTACTGGGTGAAAGTTCCCAGCCTTGGAGATGCTTCCCCATTACAAAGAGAGGTCGTGGCCCACGCCAAGCGGGGCTTGTCACCCAAAGTGACGCCCGATTCAAGGACACGACGCGCTCTAGTCCAGCCAGCGTGTGCAGGGCGGGAGGAAAGCCGCGGCCCCTCCCACCAGCGCAGGCGGAGGCGTAGCCGTGAGACAAAACAGGAGTCTGGGGGGTCTAGGAGGAGGGG